>MINK01190992.1:236-15575 GCA_001735545.1 Phormia regina | reverse complement strand
GCTAATTTCCTTAAAATTTATGTTTTAGTATATATTTTCCATTAAACATTTTCATTTTGGGGAAGGAAATATCTTTTTTTCCCCTCCCCGTGGATCCACGCCAGGTTCATATCACTTACATCATAAACAAATATGTTTTTGTTTAAGATTGTTTGTGTGGACACATTTTTTTTAGATTGAATTAAAAAAATAATAATAATAAAAGAATAAAGTGAATAAACCTAAATTTTTTATTTCTACTTTTTTAAGCTTTTAGTCTAGAACTTTAATTCTCGTACTCTTATACACAGAAAAAATTATAGTAAAAAATTTTCTAATTAAATTAGTATTTGGTTAAAATATTTTTTTTATTAAAATAAACATTTGGTTTTATAATTTTATTTTATTGGTTTTTAACATGAGACTTAGAACTATAGAAGATAGAATCATTTGGGAGAGTTGTCATTTAAAATTCTTGTAAAGTCAGAAAATTATAAAAGGAAAACAAATTAGAAATGAAAGTAAAGTAAATAAATTATTTTTTGTTTGTGAAATTTTAAATATTTTTTGGAAAAAATAAATAATTCAATTACACATTTGTATATTTTTTTTGATGCTTTTTTAATTTTATTATTTATATTATTATTATTATTATTATTTTTTTTTTTGATATGTCAATGACTTTTCAGGGTAAATAATATTAAGAACATAATATCTAGTTCTAGTTTAAGGCATTTATAAGTAGAATTTATAAATTTGTTAGTTGTTCTTCAAACGCCTACAATATTTGAATTTTATATTATTTAAAAGGAACAAATTATCTTTTTCAGAATAATGCAATATTGAAAGTGTTAATTTGGTCATTATTGTTTGAATTCGTCAGTTACCGAAAATTTTAAGTTTCACCTAGTGAAATCTTTGTAAAGGTTAGTAATATTAATATTGTCTTGGTTTTTCATAAGTAAGTTTTATATATTTTAAATTCAGATCAAAATTTATGACATTGATCTTTAATATATTTACTATTTATACAAATATAGCTTTAAGGGAACACACTATCATGTGGGCACACGGTTTAACTTACTCCTTACTCCCTGCAGTTTATAAATATATAATTTGCTTACTTGATTTTGCTTCGATTCGATATGGAGATTGTGAATAAGGAAGCATAACATAAGTCCATTTAGAAGCTGTTTTACTTTTTTTAATATTGGTTTTTTGTTCATGTCAATTTTTTATTTAGAACTCCTAATTAACTCCTAATAGTTAATTGCTTGTGAGTAATAACCAGAGAAATCACAATATGCTCAAAAAAGTTTTATGGGCATTAAATATGCAGAAAAAACGAAAAGTATGCTCAAATGTCATATGCGATTTTTTTTTTTCAACATAAACATCAATCATAACCTTCAAGCTTGTTGCTATACGACATGCTTCTCAATAAAAAAAATTGTATCCATTTAAGTTAATTTTAAAATTTATTCATATTTTTTCATTATTTCCTTTTTTATTTTTTTCCATTTTTTATAAAATGTTATTCTTGAATGCCAAAACATGCTCTAAAAGCGTTAAATATGCCCTAAAAATAATGGATAAATATTTTATCAATGACCTTATTTAACTTCCAAGAAAAAACATGCAATTGCATATTTTGGTTTACCTGGTGATAACGAACCTGTTAATGACAGTTTAGTTGTGTTATTCTAAGTAAATTTTATTAAATAAGAAAAGGATATAATATTATATATTATATACGATTGTAATACATTTTATTTTATAATATCAATATTTAAATAAATCAAAAATATCTGAAAAAATGCAAACATTATTTTGTTTGTTCCATAAAAAATATTATTGAAATTATTGAGAATATTCAAAAACGATATTTATAAATACTTTGTATATTATTTTAATAAAGAAAAAAATATTTTTTCTCAATAAAATTTTTACGAATTTAAATATTTTAATAAAAAAATTCTTTATAGATCCAATTCCACTTAAAAATATTATTGACTTTAAGAATTTAGTAATAGAAATTAAAATTTATTTTTTCCTTTGTAGGCATATCTTTTGTTTTTCCTCAAAAAAAAAAAGCGTAAATGAAGTATTTTACTGTTAATAAATTTATCACTGAAAGTGATAAAATGCCATAGCCTGATATTGTTTTGCATATTTTCAAAGGTCTAATAATAATTTTCATAAGAGATTATTGGAAGATTTTTTCCTTTTGTATCCAAAATAATTTTACATATTAACTAACACAACTCTAACGAAACAAATTGAGCAGGATATAATCTAATAACGATATTAACTACAGTTACAACAACAGAGAACCAACAAGTATTATTAATTTTATATAACACCTTTCACAGAAAAAAAACAGTGTTATAACAGCTACAAAAAATGATTTTGTTAAACATAATAAAAATACATATTGAAAAATATACTACGAGAAATCTAAGCCAATTAACTATAAGTATCCTTTATGAACAACAAATTCGGTTAACTTCAAAAAGTACAATAAAAAAATAGCTACCAAGACTTGTTAAGAAAATAAAAAAACAAAACTAATTAATACAGGTAACTAACGAAAATTAGATAATAAATAATCATGACAACCGAAACATGAATGTAAAACGTTGAGAATCATACATACATACATACATACATACATATGTTAATATAATTCCCCTACATTCTCTATATAAATTCTTACGCACACCTACAGAATAAATTCACTATTTCGAAATTGTATTTCAAAGCATGAAATGCAAGAAGTAGAAACAATTTATTAAACTCTTTTCATTTTTTTGGTTTTTTAAGGGAAATGACTCGATATTTATTTATAATACTTTGAACTACGACTTTATTAGGAGAAACGGAAAAGGTTCAGATATAGCGGCTTTTAATAAAACAACAAATATGAAACAGTATAAAAAAAACGAATAAATAATGCACTATTATTTTAAATAATACAAACAAACTCACATAATAAAATTTACACAATGCGAGTCATTATTGACTATTTACCACTGTTAGCGTTAAGTAAAAAAAGTATGTACTACATATACAAACATACGTAAAAACATCCAAATAAATTGATTGACTCAATAAACGTCCCTTTGTTATTTAAGAGACATTATGCATTTAGGTGCATTCTTTAATAGAAACCTTAAAAGTATTTTCAAATAGTTTTTTCCATTTTTTCAGAGATAATATTAAAAATCATTGCACAGTGGGGTAGAATTGAAAATTTGTCTAAATAAATCGTCAACTTCTGATCAGTCGATTGGATTGTGATAAATTTGCTATTTGCGTTGCAAAGGAGCCTAAAATTTTAAGTTTTGAAGCGGGATCCAACAAACAACTCTAGGGGCGAAGCTAAAGGGACTTTAGGTTGGGTAGCTCTGACATGAAATTTTTTTAATCGCTTTCCAAATTTTTTAGTTTCTCGTCCGATTTTAAATATATTTATGAATTATTTTAGGTTCTGATAAGACATTGCATATCTTAACATTGTACTATTTGTGGAGGTGAAAAAGCAACAACATAAATAATCTTGATTAGAATTTACAAATTTATTTCCAAAAATGTTTACTTCTGCTCCACTGTGAATTTAACGTGCAAGTATAGTGCAGATTAATGTTATTTCTTCTAAACATAACACAGACTAAATTAAGTTAAAATAAAATATATAAAGTTTTTGATGAAATAAGAATTTATTTTAGCTCTACTCTGAAGCGCTGTGTAAAACCCACTTTTTCCATTAAGTCACAAGTTAAAACATTATAAAACATGATTCGGTTAAAAATACCATCGGAAAGAAAAAAAATAATTGAACAGAATAGAAAAAAATAATATAAATTAATACTTATATATTAAAGTGCTCAGTAAAAAATAAATCGGTTGGAAGACCCCTTAAACGATGTCTATTAATGATATATTTAAAATTCATATTCAGTACCCTATCACCGATTTAAATTTTCAATATTTTTTTATGTATTCGTGAGTCCTTTTACTAGATAAAACTCTATACTTTCATTTGAAATTTTTAATCAATGCTATGCAGCTGAAGATAATTTTTAAATATTTTCTTTTATATTTTAAATTTAATAATAATACACATCGTATGAGGAGTCTTCCTATATTGAAATCTCAAAAAAACTTTTAATCGGAATACTCTAATATAATTTTTCACTTACATATATCTATTTATGTATATTAGCAGCATATTGCAGCTTAATGAAGGAAATCTGTTAAAACGGATGTATTTAGTTTCAAATGGTTGGCTGGTAAATGAGAAATATATAACTACAACAAAATATTAAAAACCAAGTGTAATAAAAAAATACTCGTAATTAGAAAATTGTTTCATACTTAAATGTATAGCGAAGGTTTCTGAGATCTAATTAAGTAATTATTAAAGGTAATTGAGTGATTTTAATTATTAGCCATTATTTTTTCACTTTTATCTTTTCATTCGAATCTATCAACAAAATAAGGAAATGTAACGAGTTCTCATTTGGTTTCAGTATTTTAGGGTGTATTTCAGAATTTCTTTGTTGTTTTAGTTGTCTTCGATGTGTGTTAAGAGCACTTACGTTAATGGCATTTTAATTAAGTGAAATTTTAGTATTAAAAATATGAGTTATCATCCATTCAAGATTACCAAATGATAGGAAAACAAAAAGGAAATAAATTTTGTACACCTTTAAACAAACAATATTTGTTTATATAACCAACTGTATCAAATAAAGTTGTTAAAATAGTTTTAGTTATAATTTTTCCATTACACAAATATTTTTAATTGATATAAAATATCCGCTTCACATGAATACTGTTATTATTCATAAAAATAGATTTTTTTATACTCTTAAATTTGTGCAAAAATAAATAAAATAAAAATCATAATAAAAACAGCATGCATCAAAACATTTGTGCCACACACGCACACGTTCGAAGTGTTGAATCTTGCAGAAGCTTTGTACGCAATAAATTCATTTCAAAATGTATTAAAATTTCATTAAAGTCATTAGAATTAAGCAATAAATAAAAAGAACAACAACCTCTTTATCATTGTACACTTGTTGGATGCAACTAAAAGTAAATAGGATGCAACTGAAGTAAATACTACATATGAATGTAGTATTTACTTCAATAAGACAAATGTTGAATGATGTTGTTGATGAAGACTATGAGTATGTCTGCAACTACATACATGTATGGTATTGGTTTGGTCTTCCATCACTATCACCAGAAACATTTAAGCATTCCATGTATATGCCTGTTTTTTTGTTCCGTTATGTCTGATTTGTTAGTATTTACATTTTTCATTTTTATTTTTCCACATTAATATTTTTCCCTAATACCTTTAACACTCGAACTATTCGGATGGCTACGCTTACATGTGGGAATAACTAATAATCGTTATTTCTAACTTAAATGAAAGATATTTCTAATATATTGTTGCTCAAAATTGTCAGTTATGGCATTATCTTTTCGCATGATTCATTTTTCTTCATAAATCTTAATTAAAAATTATACTAAATTTTTTAGGTCACCCTAGTGAATAATACATATGGACATTTGAGTATTTTATTTGTTTACTATCAAGCCTAAAAAATAAATGATTATTTTCTGTTCATATTTTTCAAGTTTAAGTCTTTCGTTTATATTTTTGTTTCTATGTACATATGTTTTATTTTTTTTATTTCGCAATACATTTTCATGATTCCTTTACAAATGTAAAATACATACATAGTTGTACAAGATTTTTTCTTCTTTTCATATACTTTACAATTATAGTTTCTTTTTTTTAAATCACTGGTTAAAATAGTCACGGGATTTTTTTATACGTAATGGTTATACCCTACATAGGTGGTTGGGGTCTTATGCGTTTGTGCTAATGTCTGTAACATAGGAGGGCTGGCAGTCCATGTAAACTTTGTGCACAAATTACATGTCGCAATTGAAACACCAAAGACTATTGAAATTAGTTGTGATTGGTTCATTATTCCACCTAACCACCATACAAATGTCAACACTAAAAATTACCTTAAAGAGAACGATTTTTTAATGAAATTCCTTGTAACAGAGAATTAAGTATTTTATTTGAGCCTTGGATGCTTTTGACCATATGAGATACCCTTCACTATTGTTAAAAATTCGGGCTGGGATTTATATGAGAACTGCGATTAATTTTACACTAATTCTTGTATTGGTATATTGAGTCAGCCAACCAGGATATAAAAATAATTTTAAATAAAAAATAATAATAAAAAATAAAGATGTCACAAACTTTAAGTATATTTTTGTAACTGTTATTTTTTTTTTAATTTTCAATATTCGCATTCAAAAAATTGGCAGAATAAATAAAACGACTAAAATTTTTTGTAAATATTATTTATTTTATTTTATTTTTTTTTAAATGACGACAACAAACGCGCCACAAAATTATATATGTACAAATATGTATGTACATTGATGGACATTTCAGAGTTTGTTGACTTTTTTCACTTTATTTTATTGTATTGATTGTTGGCCATAATCATTCATCATATTGCCAAAACAATGTTCATTGTCATCATATTTGATTTTCAAAATGGGTGATTTTTCAGCTTAAAAAATCAAACAAATCGATCCGTAACGAACAAACCGTCTGATGAAAATGATTGACAAACTAAAGCTGCATTTTATATTTATATATTTTGTTTTTAAACATTTATTTGATTCATGATTCAGTTGTTTATATACAGATACATACATATAGGAAAAAATAATCTGATAATATAATTCCCAGTTATTTTAGAAATTAGCAATGATTTTACTTTTAAGTATATGTACATAAATCATCATAGTGATGTTACCAAAAACTATATTAAGTTGTTAAGAAAAAGGGTTTTTCCTAGGTAAAAATTAAAGTCTAGATAAAATATAAACTGATCATGAACAATATCATCTAGATTCGTCCATGTTTCAAAATAACTATTTGTACCAAATATCTTCAAATTTGCGATCTGTACTTTGTTTACAAAGTTTACATGAATAAGGCTTCAATGTTTCTAGAAAAAATAAAATTATTTTGTTCGATGCAAGTGTCTGCAAAATTTTTCAAGATGACATGATGTCTGTGTTTTCCACAAATAAAATATCATTCATTACACAAATCCTCCAAAGTTTGTCCTATATAACGGAATAACTAATTTAATACATAATATAAGCTTTTAGGCATATATTTTCATCTTAAGTACATTTCATATTGTTAAAATCATGAGTTTTTCACCTATATTTCTGCTCCTTTTTCGCTAGAAAGTGAAGTTTCGCAAACATTTTTTCCTGTTTTGTTGTTAAAATAATGGTCGAATTAATTGATTCAAACAATTTTTCGTAAAACATGCAAATGTTTGACGTTTGCTGAAAGAATTAAATATAATAAAATAAATTATTGGAATAAAACCGATAAAATTTTCTTTAACGGTAAAATCTTTTAAAATTTATTTGGTATATTCTACCTTCTGGTTCAAAATTATTTTCTGCATTATCGGAGATAGGTTTATATAAATATGTACATACACTTTATGTGATATTTATATTAAGGTTGTCAATCAATGATAATGATATCATCAAAAGAGATTTCAGGAATGACACTTTCCATTAGGAGATGAGATAATTATTTCATAAAAAAGAAAAACTTTTGAAAAATAAAAACATTTAATATTTCCAAAAATTCTTGTTTTACCATTTTTTTACAACGGCACTTCTTTAGTTTTCGATTTATTTTTTATCCTCTTTATTTATTATAATAAAATGCAATAAAATTAAGCATTTTTAAATAATACCATTTGATAAAGAAATAAAATTGAACGTAACTTAAATTTCTTATAGCTTTGACCTCTTTGCTCAAATCAACATCTAATTAAGTTAATGGAATTTCAACGTATATAGTAGACAAAGTAGACTCAGAGACTCATCAAATCCATATATTGCCTTTTATATTTCTAATTATATACAAGAATGCAAATCAAATAGTAAAATTTCACATATAAATATATTGAAGGGAAAATCTTACCAAAAAAATTCAAGTTTTTTATTTATTTCACTTGAAAATGCCAAATGAAATTGAAATTAATGAAACGATGGGTACAGAAGTACTCGTATGTGTTTAAATTAAATTGACAGTAAACAAGAACTTGGCAAAAGATCGGACGAAAAGACATTCAACAAAGTGTGATATATGGGTGAGGGCAAGGAACGCCTTAAACTTTTTCTTAAATTAAATATTTATTAAAAACTATTGTAGAAAAAATACAGCCAATGAGACGAAAAGAAAAAGACAAATTCAACTCTTTCGCATGATGTAGATTTACGCCCATATTAAACAGAACTGAGTTTATTTTTATACATTATTTTTTCTCTTCATTTTTAAAATAATATTTACTGTATAAAATATATATCATTTCCTCAATATTATATAGGCAGTTTTGAAGACAATGATCTTCGACCAATTCTGATGTGTTATGTTTTTTTTATTTTCCTGTGTATTTTCTGTTTCTTGTAGATTCATGGAGGAACAGGTCACACTAAATAAATACATACATATATATAAAATTTTGTATCATTCTGTTCGTATTATTTGTTTTTTTTTTTTAGCCCATGTGTTGGAACTGAAATGGGCGTATCTTTAAAATTCAACATACATGTCTTTTATCGTAAATTATTAAATTGTTGACAGTTTGTTGTAACAGTTCACATTATCCGTGTGTTTTGTTGGATTGTCATTTTAAAAGCCCATTAAAATTGTAAATATACACCCAAGAAACTTAATAATACTACAACAACATTAAAAACGAAAATATTAAAAATTATGAATATGAATTTTGTTATAAGAAACAGATTTTAAAAGAGTAAAATCAATTCTAGACATTTAAAAATAGTTGAGAGGCATTTATAACAAACGTATTACTACTTAAAAATTATGAAGAGTAAATTCTTTAAAGTGTCGCAAGAAAAACAAGAAAATAATGGGAAAATATTTAAAAATTAATAAATGTGTGAACAAGATTCATTTTTAGGTCTACGATTTATGGGCATTGTTTTATTTTTTTTTTTTTCATCATATTCATTTAAAATTTATTTAACATGACCCCAACATGAGTTTAAGTGTCTACTCCATAAACACTCTAGTCCCAATGATTCTCGTAGTAGTAGTGGTATAGTGATAATGTAAGTTGGTGGTGACTGGTAATGAGGTTCTTATTTATTTGTTTAAACTTGTCAGCAAGTTATCAATAAACATCATTAAGATTTAAATATATTATATATATAGTTTCTTTATAAGTATTTTTCGATTTTTACTTGTCTCTTAGAAAATCTATTATTAAATAGAATAAAAACAAATGAATAAATAAAATCGAAATTTTAAGCTGCTTATTTGGCACGTGTGTTCAAATACGCAAATTGTATTCTTAAAATACGGAAATAATTGTAAATTTTAAATGTTCCCTTTAAAAAGGCGTGACTTATACAATGATGTTCATTCACTCAGCCACTGACTTTCGTGGTTGTGACAGTTTTTGCCAGTTGTGTTGATGTGTTTATTATACGTATAATAAAAATTATCATTTAAAATTACATATAAGAAAAAAACAATTATTTTCCGTTTTGATTTTTAACAAAACATTTACAATCTCTATGCGTCAGACAATAAACAGCCGTTTTTTTAAGCTTTTGAGTTATATTTTGATAAGTTTAAAAATATATATTAAAATAAATCAAAAAAAGAGAAGGTAGAAAACAGACATGTATAAGTATGAATGTGAATTGGGTGGTAAGTAGTAGGATTGGGAGTGTGGATTAAATTGTAAAGAAAAAAATTTATTAGAGTGTAAATGACATTGAGTGTATGTCAACGATAATGTTTATTTATTTTACAATATCTCTTATTTCTTATTTACATATTTACTTACTATTGTGAGGGAAAATTAAAAGTAAATAAATCGTAGTGTGAGTATCAAATATGCGTAGGACTCTAGTGTTTGTATTATTAAAAAAACAAGAACTTGACATTATTAAAATGGGTGTAAACACCAATTGAATATATAAAAAATAATTAAGATTAAATATAATCTATTAAAAATAAAAAATAAATATATCATTAAAGTAGGTTCATAATAATTTTTAATGTTTATTATGTACTTAATATTAACTAGTTTACCATTAAACTTTGAAAAATTGATTTATTGTCCGTTTGTATGGAGAAAAAATGAGGTATATATATCTCATTCTAGGTCACAGTTTCTCAAAATTTTTGTCCTGACACTATTCTTTCGTGAGCTAGATCCAAATAAAAATAGGTCCCTATTTTTTTTTTTTTGTTTTTTTCGTATTTCTGACAAAGGACAATATAAAATAAATATGTATTGCAAGAAAGTAATTTAACAAAAATTTTGGATCAGGTCAAATAAGTCCAAAATTTTACAATTTTTCTCAAAAAATCGAGATATTTAAATTTTTCACACATAAATATTTTAAACAAATTGAACAAAAATAATAAAACATAATACTCTAACAGTTATACTGAAATATATATTTTTTTTTTTCTTTAATTTTCAAACTTTTTTGAATTTTATTAAAATTTTTCAAAACATCATTTCAATCATATATAAATGTTTCAATATGGAAAGGATTTATATGAATACCCGCATCCCTTCAGGACTCTAAGCATTTTAGCGATATAAAACCAAGTTTAAGCTAAATACCCACAAAAGTTGTGCTAAAAGTGTCTCTATTTATTATTTCTTACACACAGATAGTAATTTGCTATTGTAAATCACAAAAACCTAAGCGCTCTCTGTGTGTTGTTAAACGGGCATAATGGTTGTTTTTTTTTTTTATAAAAGTATAAAGTGCTAAATTCATACAAATCCATCTCATATAAAAACTTATATGAAGGAAATTGTGGTTTAAAAAATCTAATAAAATTCAAAAAAGTTAGAAAATTTAAAAACGAAAAATCTGTTTCGCAAGAGTATTAATTGTGTTGTTTTTATTATTATTATTTATTTATTTATTTTTTTTTTGTGAAATATTCAATCGATTTTTTTGTTAAAAATTGCAAAAGTTTTTACTTATCTTGACCTGTCATAAAATGTCATTTTGAGAAATGGTATCTTAGAATTAAGTAAATTTTCATTTCTTTTATTTTGGGGCCACCGTAATGTATATATCTTAAATTTAACAATAATTAAACAGTTAGTGCTTTATTCATAAAAATAATTTCAAATTTATAAAAGGTTTATTAAAAAATTTTCCACACAAATTTGATTAATAAAGTGTTTATAAATTTTAAAATTTTATTATGAATAAGACAGTTAAACTATTTGATGCTGAATTGAATATTTATATTATAAACTGAACATATGGTCAGAATAAAAGTAGACAGACTTCCACTTAATAACTTGTTGACAAATATTCCTTCTTTTGTAACCGCTTTAAAAGGAAATTCTTGTGGGCTTATGTGATGGCCCTTCATTATATTATACACATTGTTAGAAAGCAAACAAATGAACTGAAAATGTAAATAATAATACCTTTTCAATGGATGATTAACAAATATTCCAATATAGAAATAATGACAAAAACACAACTGTCTTTAGTTTATAAATAAAAAAAAAAAATAAAAAAAAACATTTTAATACTCGTATACAAATGTTTGAAACAAATAAAAGAAATTCTAAAGATTTATATTTGTTGTAGTTTTGCAGTGTTGTTTATTTTTTAACTTCTATTTAAACATGTTGAATTGATTGGACCCAAGCTATTCACATTCACTCATGTCACAAAAATAGGCCTTAGGCATTTAAAAAATATTCATCTAGTACATCTAATTGTATATTTGTATGTGAGATTATGTGCGTACATTAGTATTTTGTAAGAGGATACGTACAATGCAATACGAATATACACACATAGTATGTATGTGATACAAGGATAATCTCCTTCGCAGCTTGTTATGATGATGATTATTTGTTTATTGTTTGACATTTATGTTGTTGACATTTGTTTTACTATTTACCTGAAAATTTTAAATTGAAAAAAGAAAAAAATCCAATCCACGACTAAATTACTAACGTGCCAATGAAGCAATGAAGATGCTTATAGTATAAAGCTGGGAAAACTTATTGGCAAACATTCATATGAATGTCTGGGAATATAATTGAAAAATATAAAATTTCATTTTATTTTTGTACATACATACCTATTTGAAAATGAAATTAATAATTTTGAAAATATTTAATACCTACTAAACAGTGTTTACTTATTCATGCAGAATATGAGATTCATGATTTAAAAAAAAAAATACAAAAAAATTACACTGACTATAATCCAAAAACTAAATCCGATAGAACTAGTTTGGTTTTTCTATAAATCAATAACGGAATATTTTCTAATTTAGTATAAGTTAGGGTTTTGTTTATGGTATTTTCGAAAGCCTTCTTTTTCCTCGCTTGGTCAACATATGTATGTAAATTCCGTTAATTAGAGAAGTCTATAGGAAATTCTACATTATTATTTTGTTTTTCTTTGTGAAAATCTCTCATTTTTTTATGTTTATTTGCTCGTAATGTATTTATACAGAATACTAATTCTTCGCGTGAGTTTTTTTTTCCACCAACGAAGTTATAAGATTTGACGAATGTACGCAATGTTTGTATGTTTATTTAACAAATAAAAAGTAAGGAATAAAAATAACATAAACGGCGCATGTGTGACTTTTGGGTAAACCGAAGATTAAAAGGAAACAAGAATAATAATAAATAAGTACATTTATTTATTTATTTATTTATTTATTTATTTATTTATTTATTTATTTATTTATTTTTGTTGAAATATATTGTTAACACATTGAAATTTATTTCTAATTAAAGATGTTTATTAAAAACGACCTCCACCATGTTTCTTTTTTATATTTTTTAACAAGCAAGTGGTATAATCTGTAGACCTGGCCATTACATCAGATTACTGAGAATTGCTATGGTCTTTCGATTTTATATCTATGTAAATTAAACTAAAATCAATTGTTCACAAATTGAGTCAAACATTGCAGAATATGAAACAAAATTATTATTATTATTTTTTTATTTTCAATTTGTTAATTATATTTAAAACCACGTATAAATAAATAATTTCAAAATGTTATATCAAGCATATGTCTAATAAAAAGATTTGAGTTCTGTAAAAGTTTTAATTGAAAAAACGAAA
Organism: Phormia regina; assembly: GCA_001735545.1. Lineage (NCBI taxonomy): Eukaryota > Metazoa > Arthropoda > Insecta > Diptera > Calliphoridae > Phormia > Phormia regina. The sequence goes on along the minus strand of MINK01190992.1, from coordinate 2,336 downwards.
GTAAGAACCACGGTTAAGCAACCTAAATTAAAAAATGTCATATTTATAGTAATATTTATTAGAAATAAATCGAAGCTGATATTGCATAGAAGAACATTGCAACCTTTGACCTCTCACTTAGCAGTCTTAGACAGGTGATTATCGGCGACTTTTAAGAGCACATACATATATAAAACTCTAAGAAGAAGAGACATTTTTTAGTTCAATTTACCGAAAATTACAATACGTATCAAATTTACAAAAAAGAATTAATTTTGAATTTAAAATCATAAATAAAACATATAAATGACTAAAAGATTTTACAACATTGTAAAAAAATAATAATAATTATTTTATGTGAACATTCAATGTGATACACAAATATGAGGTATCAAGTGTCTATTAAAAAACATAAAAAAAATTGTTTAGTTTGTCAACAAGGATCATATAAGATATCTACAAAAAATATAATATAAATTCTAAGTTGTTTTAAGTGTAAATTAAAATATTTTTACAAGGAATTATGTTCTATATGGTGTAGAGTGAACAGAATTTATTTCTAAGGCAACATAAATATTTTGAGCACTATTTATATATTACTATTTGTATGATCAACTTTATGAGATTGAATCAAAAAACAACATTTAACAAGATCAGGTGTAACTATTAAATGTCAAAATTAGTACGATTATTCAGTCCCCACTAAGGTGAAAAAAATATAAAAAACACTAACACTAAAAGTAAGAGTAAAAGCAAAAGTAGAAATAAACCAAATGTACATAAAATATATATATAACTTATATCTTTTAGTAAATAAAGTTAGTAAAGCAAAAGATAAAAACTCATAAAATAAAAATTGCTGGTCATAAAAAATAAAACAAATACTTGTAGCCATTAATTAAGAAATGTTTTAGTGCGTGAGAGAATAGAGAGTGAGAGTGCAAAGTGTTTGTTGGTCATCTAAATTGGGTGTTTATTTAATAGTTCCCTATAAATAACTGTGTTTTATTGTTCCATTTCTATTTTTACGTTTGTATTATGTTTTGTGTGAATCATTGAGGTTGTAAGTTAATTAACTTTGTATTTACATTTTTACGACAAGATTAAGAAGAAATTTGTCTCAAAACAATATATAGACGCAAATATATAAATGTGTACATACATATGTATGTATTTTGTTATATTTATTTAAACCAAAACAAATGTAAGTATTTAGATCAACAATAATAACGAATAAAATTAAATAAATAATTTTACTTAATGGTTACCTGCACATTAGGGGTTCTATCATTTTATGTTAGGTATATTTCTCACTAGAAGTAAACAGGGTTGACAGATTTTTTTGAGCCTCTGTCGCCAAATTCTTAATCACAAATCGCCAAAAATCGCCAAAGTTAAATTTAATATATTTTTTCTACGAAAAACTATAAACAACTAAAATGTTTAGTGCTTCAAACTTTATATANNAAAATGAAGCCCGACATATTCTACTGGATTTATGTACGTCAGAGAGATTTTTTGAAAGATGGGTTTATATGGGGACCATGATTAATCCATTCATTAATCATAGCTCCCATATTAAAATATTGTTGCGATCATAATCACAATAAAAAAACTTTTTCTTGTGCCAAAATAATAGTCCCTTCTGAATTTTATCAAAATGTATTTAAAAGTACGACCTGTACATTATTCACAATCACCCCTATACTTTTTCCCCCGAAATGTTTTCCCTTTCCCTAAATTTGCAATCGTGAAATATTTCCCCGTGAATGATTTCATGCTAAAATAAATTTCCCCTTATCGTGAATGACTGTTTCCCCGCGAGTTTTTTCACTTTTCCCCTTAATTTATTAATTTTATTTTTGCTGGGGAACAGAACAAAACCTGTAAGTACTTCTTCTTATAATTGGAATATTAAAGTTTATAAAATATATTTTAAGGTCACGATCCGTTAATAAGGCTCAAACCGATATATTTCCTGTGGTTTTGTAAATCGTGGTTGCAGAATTTTGGAAAGCTCTTAGAGAAGATTTGAATAGCGCTGGCCCTCTTATAAAAAATGTCACTGAATGGAAGAAGGTAACATTTTGCTTTGTATATCTTATGTTTATGGTTTTGTAT
>MINK01190988.1:0-17593 GCA_001735545.1 Phormia regina | reverse complement strand
AGTGATTCTGAGTCGAACGGTATACTTTAAGGTGGGTGTAGGAAAATTTTTTCTCTGCGTTACAATATTTGCACACCTTTGGTGGTGTAGGGTATAATTAATTAACATTAGTTAGCAATTTCGAAATTGAAGTTTTTCTGTGAATTAATATTTATTGCTTAAGAATTTTTAACATTTAATTAATATATTATTTATTATTCTTAAAATACAAACACATTGAAGAATACTTTTCCAAATTTTTTGACAAGACTTCATTTTTTACGTTCAAATGTACGTTCGATGAATTTTATGAGAAGAAGACATCAAACTGTTTCCAGATTCAAACTGTTTCGTCTCTTATTTATGACTTCTTTACAGGAAATAAATCAAACCCTCCGTTTGATCATAAAAGTTTCCTTCCTATGCCACTTGAAGATCTATCTTTATTAGTAGTGTACGTCTTCATTTCTTAGTGTACGTCTGGATAGTGAGTTCGTTTTTTCTTTCTTATTCGTTTGTATCTTATCTGTCAGATATTATCTTGTATTTTTTGTCCGTCCCTTACTTAGTCTGTCTTTTTTCTTTCTGTCAGTCCGTGTGTCGACAATTTTATTTTCTATCCGGCCGATTTATTTTATGTTTAAGGATACTCGGTAAACTTTTTTATTCTTCTTTTTTCATTGAATTAATAATAAATGGTTTATATTTTTTAAATCTTATTTTCTTCTTCTTACTTTTTTGGATTCACATAGAACCTTTAATTCGTGTGTGTCAAAGCTAGTGAGTGCTGTCTGCGCATATGAGTTGAACTTTGACCTTCATTATCTTTCGATGGTATAAGTGAGTAAGAAACAAAATATTGCACTGAGACACACGTCCAAGGCAATAAACATAGAAAAAGTTTTTTGAAAAAAAAACTCCCAATTCCGTTTCGGCTGACAAATGCACAAAAAAAGTCTAAAATAAACAGATAAAAAGATATTATATAATAAATAAAATATACTATTCACAAAAAAAGATACAGAAAGAAGAACTCATATTATTAGTTCACATAGATCAGCATACATACACACATACATTCATATATATATAACTTATATTAATTTTCATATTAAAAAATATTAACAACCCTGCTGCAACTAACTAACTACTACTCCTCCTCCCTCTGCACTCCACCATAGATTACATCGTTTTGTGTGCATCCTTAGAATGATGGTTGTGAATGGTGTCATCATCATTATCGTATCATTTTTGTTTCTTCTTGTATTTTATGTTTGTTGTCGTTGTTTAAGTTGTCATCATTATTTATGAAATACGGATTTACTCTGTTTGTTTGTTTGTTGCATAATAAATATACTTAGTTTTTTTATATTTCCTTGCTGTTCTTTTCTTGGTCGCTTAAAGGACACCCTGTGAGTAGTAGCGTGTGTCGAGTGTTTTGATTTGTAACGTTTGTCACTTTATTATTTGGCGATATATTTATTATTAACTACTACAACAGCAATAACAAACAAACAGGGTACAATCGAACACGGTTATACCGAATTATGGCTATAGCGAACACTTTTCTTTGGGTGGTACCATTGATTTTACCAACATTTTACATAAAAAATAATTAAGTTTATAACGAACTTACTCACAAATACTCATTTTAAAGAAATAAAATATACGCATTTCACAAATGAATGAACAGAAATGAGCTGCGCTCGAAAAAATCCGTACATGCAAATTTATATTAACATTTTTATCAATGACTCTAAACATAAAACAATAAACTACTTTCCTGTTGGTTTTTAAGGAAACATCTGTTATTTTTCAGAATTATTCAAATCAATGTCTTTCGGTTAATTTTTTAGGTCCAATTATTTTTAAACTCGGTTCTGTTTTATGATGTGCTTTTTTAATATCTTTAAATTTCATGGAATTTACTTACGGACAAAATTAAATGATTTTTTCCTACTTTATTCAAAGCTATTAATTTTTTATGACACTTTTCTTCCAGAGATTAAATGATTGATTTTCTCAAAATCCTTTCTAGTTTGCCTGAGTCCCACAGGCTAATGATACCATTTATCTTATACTACCAAGTTTTCATTCAGTTACCATGTCTTCTTTGTGTATTACACATTATAACCTAAAAGAAACTGTATTTTGCGACACGATTACCATCCTACCAATTGCTTTTTTTATATATATATTTTTTTATGTATTTTATATATGTGTTCTTTATATATATTTCTTGAAAAATTTGAATTATGCGCTTTTACACAGAAAAATATATGAAAATAATTCTTTCATTCAAAAACTTGCCCAAATTTGCACCTCTCACCAAAATCAATTACTAAAAAATTTAAAAATTGAAAATAAAAAAAAAAAAATATTTCCAATTAATTAATTAATTAAATGATTGAATGAATTATTTATTTTATTTTTACTTAAATATATATTTTTTAAATCTTGATAAAATTTGAAACAATTGTGTTTCTGTTTTTTGTTTAAACTTGTTTTGGTTATAATCATGAAATTTATCACACTACTAGTGAGCATAATGGCAAATGGTGTCCAGTTAACAGAATTATTTATTTTTCACCACATCAAAAGTTATAAGATCAAGAGCGTACATGGATTTTTTTTTGTGCGCAGTCCTTAACTTTTATTTCTATTTCAATTATTGGACAAATAGATAAATAAATTAAGCATTTGAAAGAACGCGAATAAAAATTCAAAAATTATGAAATAATTTTCATTAATTTATATTTAAATTATCGGTTAATAAAAAATTAATTTTATATTTGTTGACCTGTTTAACATAAAAATTATTATTCTATTTTTGATGGTACTAATAATGTGGGTACTTTCGAGTTCGTTTTAAACGTGTTCGACTGTAGCTCTACAACTAATATGTGGTCATTCATGCAAACCTAAAGCATTATTACAACAATATTTGCTAATGTTTTAATTTTGTTTTGGTGGAAGGGGGATGGATACCCACAATCAAGGATTTTGAACGAATATGGGATATAAATGGACATGGTACGGAACTATGAAAAAAATAATATAAATGTATAAATAAATAAATTGAAGACAGCATTTTTACTGCAAAAAAAAAAAAAAAATACTTTATTTCCGGTTTAGTTATTTTTCCGGTATGATATAATATAATTTTGATTTCATATTTTTTTTTTTTTTTTAATTTTTATGATGTTATTATTATTTTTTGATGTTTTTGAGTATAATTAATATAAATATGGAATTTTCTTTCTGGTTTAAAGGAAAATATTTTTGCGAGCAAATTCTGAATAAAAACTTAGTATATTTTTTTTTTATATTAAATATAAAAAAGTTTTGAAGTAAAAAACAAAACAATTTTTCTAACAACCTATTTTACTTTGAAAAATTTCACCTTATTCATTATACGCCAGTCAACAGCCACCACATCTAGCTCATCTACATCATTTGGGGTTTTCATAATTACATGTCATCACACAGATTGCGGGGCAATCAAAATTTTATTTGTGCTAAATCACGGAGCTGAACTGAAGCGGAAGTGATTGAGGACTTATTGACAACACGCGTTTACATTTTGTTTATCACCAAAAACAACAAGCACAAAAACAAAACATTGAAATTGTTTGTGTTTGTTTGAATGCTGTATGGTGTGTGTGTTTGAGTATGATTTAATAAAACGCGCGCGACAAAACTAACGCAGAGGGTGCACAAGTCACGTGTCCTTGCAACAAATAAGTGGAAAGAACGAACGAACGAACGACGTAGTTATTTTTGTACTATTATGGACAATATCATTTATATAAAAAAGGCATGAGAATGGGCCAGCACTATATATATTTTATAAAGAAAAAAATATAATGGACACGCCCACTTATCAATTGCTTGGTAGTGTTTTATTTCTTCTTTCTTTATTTATTTCGTAAATTTGAAAAACGGAAACGATTTGGTTTTAATTGATTTCTTATAAAATTTAATTTTTTTAAATAATTATTCATTTCCTGTTATGGACAAAAAAATATGAGAAAGAGAATAAAGTTTTTCAATTGATCCATCCAATAGGTCATTTATTCATTATATTTAAAATTAATGGCAGAAAGGATATGAAAAAATATCCATTTTGTATAATGAATTGAAAGAAGCTTTAGGGTACTTCTTGAGTCCTTTCCATTTTTATTTTTGAGTTTCAATAAATCTGAGTAAATTGCCTTTTTAACATACACACTCACTCTCTTTTATTTGTAAATATTACATATATATTTATTTTATACTTATACTATTTATATTATACAATAAACAATCAACATGTATGTGTGTATTATATATGTAAATAATGTTAATGGGTCCCCAAGCTTAAAGGCAGGCTCCCGTGTTAATTTGCTTAACGTTTTGTAATCAACTCCACATATTGTTGTGACAGTTGTTGCAAAAACTCATACACACACTCTTTCAATTTACTCTTTTTCACAAATAAAATATCTAAATTTAACACAAAATATCCTTAAAATATTTTGTCCTACAAGTGTTTGACAACAAGTTCAACCCTTTTTTCCACTAGAAAAAATTTATTTATTATTTTTTTTTTTTTCGACAAAATTTTGATTTTTCATGTTGTGATTCTCGTTGGCAGGCAAAACAAGAAAATTTGTATATTTTCGTTGTTTTTTTTTATATTTTTTTCAGCGCGTGTTTTATATCTGTCGATTCATCGTCGACACTATACAAAATAAAAATGCTGTGAAGTGAAAAATTGTTTTACAGTTTGATTGTGAATGAGAAGAATCCTTTTTTTTTTGTTATTAATTCCCATGTATTGTGTGTTTTTGATAACTTTCTTCTGGTTGTTGGTAGTATTGTTGTTTATTTGGTTGGCTAAAGATGCTAAAGCGAAAAATGTAAAAAAAAAACAAAAATCAATTTTGCATCTTGTTCTGTTGTTGTTTTCAAAAACATATTGTTGAACATTCAATATTAAATGATGTAATAATGTATATACATATGTATGTTAGAATATACATATATATGTATATGTAACATATATACATATATATGTATGTGTGTTAAATACATGCTTGGGGATAGATATATGAATTCAGATTTTATTGTTTAACATAATTAATTTTTACTTCATATAAACTAATCAATAACAAGAAAACTGTCAATTATTTGTTATTAATTTGAAAACAGTTAGATAGAAGTCTTATAGAGCTGTTTAATTAGTTAATTTATAGAATATATATTGGCTCTGTGGAAGTAGAAATAATTATCATTATATATCTCAGGGTACCGCATTTTAACCCAAATAGTTTTGCATCTGAGGAGGTCATCTTTTTAAATTTAAAATACTCTTCTCTGCTACGTTTTTGTAAAATATTATGTAAATAATACAAAACTAGTCGATAAAAGTGTGAATTGCACTTAACACTCAACTTAATTGACTATGGGATATTTTAAATCAGTTATGAACGAGAAAAAATAATATAGTCGGTCAAGTGCGACTATATGATACTCTACACCATTGTTAAAAAGTCCGGAATATTAGACCTTTCGCCACTTGAAGTCGAACACTTGTACTAAATTCAAAATAAAATCTACAAAGACATAAAGAATAATGAGTTGATACCAATATCTAGATTATTTTATGCACTTAAGGGCGAAACTCGGGAGTGGTATGGTTAATTATGACCGATTCACAATAAATTTTATAATTTTGTTTCTATTTATACAAAATTTATTTGTTTAAATTGTGGACCAGTCTTCATAAAATTCGATACAACGATTGTATAAAACTTCTTTGCTCTGAATTTCATTAAAATATTGTTATTTTTGAGTGAGTGTTTCAGTGAGACAATTGTATGGGGGCTAGGTGAAATAATGCACCGATGAGAACCAATTTAAGTTAGCTTCGTACATGAGTCATGAAAGCACTACGTACGGAATTATCTTCAAAATTGCTAACTATACTTTATGCACAAGGTTCACATGGACAGCCAGCCAGCCAGCCAGATAGACGGACGGACATCATAAGATCGATTTAAAAATTGATTCTGACTCAGAATTTCTGAGACGATTGGTAAACGCATACTACTACTGAATATCCTTAATAATTTACTTGTATTTTTCTTTAAAGTTATTTATTGTCATCTTTGGTTATTATTGTTATTTGGTTTTAAATCAGTATTTCCAATTACACTTTAATTGATTACTGATTTGTCAAATATTTTCTTTTAATTATTTTATCAATTTTCTTTAAATTGCATATTAAACTACTAGACCTTACAGTTATTTTTGTTTAATACTAAACAAGATCTCATAAAAAATGTAAAAAACAGTTGAAATTATTAGTTCAAAAATTGTAATTATGAAAATATATTTATTGTCTGCATTAAAAGATAATGTCCTATTAATTTCAGTTGTTAAAAAAAAAAGTTACAATTTCGAGAGTAGAAGTAGAAATATCCTTCTGTTTAATTTTATTTTTTATTGTTGGCTGGCATATATATTCATATCAATTTTTAGTCAAGTTTTACTTTTTGAAATGAAAAAGTGGATAGAGAAAATTTTAAAAGATTTTCATCTTTGTATTTTTTTTTTAAGGAATTTCTTCCTTTATACTTTAAAATTAAATTTTGCTTGTCCTTAATTTGGTGGAAATTGTCAGTGGAAATTGTGCAGGAGGGGTGTGATGATAAACCAAAGAAGCTGTTAATAATTATTATTGTCTTTGTCCTTTTATTTAGTTATTATTTTTTCTCTAAAAAAATCATCAGGATACTTTTTACTTGTATTTATTTTAAGTTTTTTTTTACAACAAGCTGTCGAAAGGATTTTTCACACTGTACAATTAATTTGCATATTTTTTGTTTTTTTTTTTTTTATTTCAAGGCACATCTTTTTTTTTTTTAATAATTTTTCCTATCTAAGAGTACTAGTAGTGTGTATGGTAGGTAGCCTCAAATTGGTCCTTTACTCTGGGGGTGCAGAAAACAGAAAGTGGTGGAGTGAGTGCCTGGTAAAAGTTTTTAATTAATGTTGTTCAAGTGTTATAATAATTTCTATATTATTAATTTTATACTAAAATCTAGAAAAGTGACAGAAGAATAAATAAATAGAAAATTAAAAAAAAAATTGTGAATTAAATTTAAGGATTTTTATTTGAAATCCTAAAAAAGTTTGTTTAAAACTTAAATATTTGTTGTGTTTTTACCTTGAATAAAATAGAAATTTAAACATAAAAATTATGCAAATTTTATTTTAAATATTTGCATGAAGTTCAATTATTGTTTTATATGGAATCCATAGCATGTTTAATTTATTTAATCTCCAAGTATCCAGAAGTCTAAGAAATGTTTATGTATTTATTTGCATTTAAGTATTTACTTTTTCCCTTCCTTCCCCCTCCACCTCCACCTCCAAGTCTTGGCTTATTTGTTTCAATTTGAATAGAAATTCTTGTTGTAATACAAATCAATCATTTAATTTAGTTTTTTTTCAGTTTTCAATTTTACTTCATACAAAGAAAGAATGAAAAAAGGCATTAATATTCCTTGTAATGTATTGTTATTGTTACTTGATGTTGTTGCTGTTGTTGTATTATATTTGTTGCTCCTTAAATATTTGACTATAATTGACTTTTTTTCTATTTCCCTTTCCGTTTTTGTTTTTGTTTAAGCTCCCATGCAAATCAACATCCTGTTTTGAGAGGACTAGATGGATTTTTTGTTTTTGTATAATACGCTATATGTGTTGTGGGTAAAATAACGGCTGTTGGTTGGTTGGTTGGTTCGTCTATAGCAAATAACTTATCTAATGGAAAAATACAGGGAAGTTACCCTAATAAACATTGCAAGGGGAAATATTAAATTTATAGAATTATTTTTATTAAGACTTTTTTTGTACTAAATAAATAATTTGTGTTTTTTTTTTAAGAATATGACTTATCTTCCTTCCCCAATATCATTTACTGACTGATGAATGTACTAAATATAAAATTTATGTTTTAGATTTACTTTTATAAAACACTTGTTGTTGTTTTCATTTTATTCTTTGTAGTTTCATACAGTATAGGACGAAGAATATTTCTTATTCTTGTATTATCCTTAAAATAACAAGTATTTCTTCTTTACGTTTATTTTTTTATTTTATTTTTGTAACTTATGTGTATGTGTGTATTTTTTACCTTTACTTTAGTCTTCTTTATGTCTTGATCTTTAATGCTTCCAGTTTCAGTTTGTTTAGCGAGTTAAGTTTAAGTAGTATGCAAATTTTTCTCGTTCAGCTTCTTAAAAAAATGAAATGAGTTTAATTCCTTTTAAAATCACATTTACAAACCTTTAGCATTAAAGTGTGGACATTAAACATCCCTTGATGAAAAAAAAAAAATATATAGTGAATCGTTTGTAAGGATATCATTTAGTCAATAATCTATAAGTAAAATTTATGATAAAATTTATGTCGTATTCATATTTCATAATAACGTTTAAGGGGTAAAAATTGTACCTATTTTTGGTACTTTATTCATAAAACATTTGTTTATATTTATTAAAATATACAATTTGGAAATTGATTGGAATGCAATATTTGATACTTCGATGGGTGAAAAAAGTACCAAAAAGGGGTAAATCCGGGAAATTGCATTTGATTCAAGCTTAATAATGAATTTTCAATTACATTAAACATAGAAAAATGAAATTAAGAAAATGTAGTTCTATGTAGATAGAAATTCACAGGTGTGGATTTTTGGTATTTAAAGATTACATGGTCCTGTAGGTAAGAATTCAAGAGGATGACTTTGTGGTACTTTTTTCTTCTTCTATAGCTATGGTATATTTCAAATTTTCTATAATTATGAACGTAGAAGCATGAAATTAGAAATATATGGTCTTTAGTTAATAAGAATCCATAAGAAGGGACTTTGTGGTACTTTTTTGTTATTCTAATGATATTTTTTAATTTTCTATAATATTTAAAATGTAAAATTAAGAACACGGGGTGTTAAGTGAATGATAATCCATAAAAGAGAAATTTTTGGTACTTTTTTGTCATTTTAATGGTACTTTTTTATATTTTTTACAATTATGAAATTTTATAATTATGAATGTGGGGATTTTGTGGTACTTTTTTGTTATTCTGATAGTACTTTTTGAATTTTATACAAAAAGAAAGTTTTGGAGAGACATGGTCTTAAGTAATAAAAATCCATTAGTGGAATTTTTCGTTCATATGATGGTTATTATATTTTTCATACAAAATTTAATTTTAATTTGTATAACATGCTTTAGTACAATAAAACCGGTGCAACGCAGGGTCAATCAGTTCGTTTTGTTAGAACATTATAAATATACTAAGACTAACTTAAGGCTTCAAAAGTAAATCATATTATGAAATGGTCGAAAAAGGTTGTGGGCATCCAGCAGAAATAATTTAAGTGAATGCAATCTATAAAATAACAGGGAAATACATGTAATAATATTGAAATTAAATAATTTAACTGACCATCTTTACATACTTTAGAAAATGATTTCTAAAGGACATAAACTTTATTCAAAAATTATATTGGCCACTATGGCGCATAAGATATTGTGCTCTTAAAAGTCCTATAGGAAACAAAATCTAGGAAAACAATAAATATGCAAAATTGTTTATTTTTTCGATCCATAAAATGAAGCCATCGATAACCAATGATGCATTTTGGTGACATTGATTTGTAATTGAATATTTTTCCATATTTAAGCCTTTACAGCATATTAATGCATATTGTTATTTTCAGTTCATATTTATGGCATATATATCTTCAAAAGCATATTTTGAAGATATGGGATATGAGAAGTTTTTAAAATTTTACTTGAGATGTAAAGACAGAATAAGAAATCTAAAAATCTCTGAGTAGCAGGATTTGTAGCAAAAAACAGCCGAAAGCTGTTCTTTATTATTTAAAAAAGTGAAAAATAATTTCCATCTTTTGCAATAAATGTTACAAATCCGATCTCTGGTAGTACTAAATCATAAAGTGTTATTAGAGCCATTTAACTGATCTTTATTACAGTCATTTTTTCTATATGATATTGAGGAACAAATAGTTTTCCAACTTGCCAGAATAGCAATAGTTAATATTGTAAAAACAATTTATTAATTGGCAGCACTTTGTTTTATTGGAAAACAAAAAAATTATAATTTTTGTTTAAAAATTATAAAAAGATTTAAGAGCATTCTTACGCTTTTTTAAAGCATATAACACCTTTTTAAGCATATTTAGGTTTCCCCGTTTATAACAAATAACATTTTTTGGACTTAAATTAAGCGAAATTGTCTAAGTTTCGGCAGAAAAATGGTTTACAAATTATAGTTATATACATAGTTATCAAAAAGATTTAAATATATTATATGTATGTATTAGTGATTAATTAATTTCTTGTAATAAATATTTATGTATTTGTCGTAATAAATATTTATAAAATAAAAACCAGTTCCCAAATATGTAATTAAAATACAAGTTTTTCTTTTATTAAAAGAATTAAAGAAATAAAATATTTCCCTTGACCTTAAAAGGATGATGAAGGTTCCATTAAATCACAACCAGATGGTGGGAAAGTTTTTTTCTATTTCTTTAAATCATTGAAAGTTTCTTGTTTAGTTTTTCTGAGGAAGAAAAGAAATCAAAATAAATAAATTAAAATTCACGTGATCACTTTAGAAAAGAATGAATGAAGGAATCAATGAATTGCTTGAGTCTCATTAAGCAAAATATTGCAAACTAAGTAGATATAATACAAATGCGTTTGCTAGTAAGTAACTGTGTGTTTGTGTGTTTGTTATGATAATGTTGACTGACGTTACCTTATTTGTGGCAGACAATGTGGAGTTAGAATACTAAAATAAAACACACTAGACAACAACAATAATAATTATATTTAATAAGAGAGAACATAATCCTCGTTCTTTAGAAGTTCTAAAAAAATATATATATTGTAGGTTTTTACACGTTTAAGAACCTACTTCTTATATTTACTTACATATATATTTAAACAACAATTCTCTTTCTTATATATTAGTGTATGAGTAAATTTGTTTTTTTGTTTTTTTTTTTTTTTCTTAAACAGTGATTTTACATGAAGGACGTCACAGGAAGTTTATCACATACCAGAAATAAAATACATACATAAATTACAACACACAACATAAGAAGAAGATATAATACAACAAATACAAAAAATAAAAAAATATGTATATAATAAAAAAGTACAAACAAAACTGAATAAACAAAATTTAAACTTATGACTAAGTTATGAGAAGGATAAAAAAATAACAAACAGAAGATAAAAAGTAGAAGAAAAAGTAGTGGAGAAATAAAGTTCTGGAAATGAAACTTTTTAAGGTAATGCAAGACCAAACCCATGCCATATAAGAGAGATGATTTTGAGAAAAAAAAAACGAATACAAAATACTCGTATAAAAACGCCAGACACAAGATGAAAGCTACACACAGGCAACTTCAAGTAAAGGTGCAGCAGTATCAGCTACAAAGCAGCACTGTGGGTTGACAAATGTAAATATTTGGTAGGAAATTTTGATAAAGTGGGAATTTTTTGTGACTTTTTTAACCCTCCCTCATGCACATGCATCTGGCCAGATATTTTACGAATTGAAATATATTTCTAATTTGGCTAGCGGTTTGAGTCTCCACAAATATTGTTTGGTATCGTTTTATGAAAAAACACATAAAAAACAACAAACAAAATTTATGTGGATTTTTCATCTATGCATCTATGTATACGTAGCGCATGTATCTGGCCAGATACGCACACATTTTGTATGAAAAGTACTGTACTTTATAGGTATTATTTATTTTTTTTTTGTTTTATTTCTCACTAAAATTTTTTTGCACGGGGGGTGGTTTAGTATGTACTAAGAACAAGAAAAAAAAAAAAGTGCATGATGGAGGGTTAAAGCAATTATGGAAACTTACATACATATAAAAAAAAAAAATTCCTACTCATTAAGTACACAGTTTTTCACTGTGAAACGAACTCAAACAGGTGTCCTCACTGTTAACTTCTTGGTACTAACAGCAACTACTGTCAAACTTTAAAATATATTTGTTCTGCCGCTGCAGAGTTTAACTTAATTTTTAAAAAAAATTAAACAATTCGCCATGTTGTTGATTTTGCAGAACTAATTCCTAATACCTTTCCTTATTTCGTCATTCGGCTGCAATTAAAAAAATAATTTAATGATGTCCACTTCAGTTTTAAGAAAAATTTAAGTTAAATTGATAAAATATTTTATTTATTTAATTTCATTTTATTATTATTTTTATTTCTCAGAATTATGTTGAAATTGTAATTTGTTTATATTCTATCAGTTCCTAAAAAAATTTATTCAACAATAAATACAACTTTATTCTTTCTTTCATCTTTAATTCTAAGAAAATTTCATACGTCCCATTGTGCCAAAGCAGCCAGCAGCCAGCCAGTGAGCCAGCAAAGAGCTATAGGGAGAAGAACAACAAGAACAAGAGGAATAAATGTAACATGATTTAATGACATGAATTATGTATGAGTTTCGTTGTCAATCAAAAACCACGTCAAACGTTTTGATGGCGTTGTCAACGCTAAGAAGTAGAAACGAAACGAAAAAAAAAAGAAAAACCCAGCACAGCTGAGAAGATGTAGAAAAAAAAAAAAAAAGTTACTCCTATAAAAATCAAATTCTTTATTATAAAAAAACCTACTACAACTGAATTCTACAGACAAACAAAATCTTGATTTAAGTTTAATATTTTTTTTAAAGATTTTTTTTTTTTTTATAGTAGATAAAAATCATCATTATCGTCAACTAGAAGATGTTTATAATTTTTACAAACATTTCAAATAAATTGTATATAATTTTCTAATTCCTAATGAGTATTTTTTGTTTTTTTTTTTTTTTTTTTNNTTTTTTTTTTTTTTTTTTTTTGTTAAAGCAATTCGATTTTTTCCAGCTGTACAACATAAACAGTAGTAGTAGCAGCAGCAGCAGTAGCATCAGAGCAAAACTCTAATTTATATGATCAACAAAACTAAAACGCTTTCCAAGCGCCATTTGACCATTTTTGGTAAAAGTCTATAAACGTGTGCGTGTGTGCGTGTGTACGTTTGTTTGTGTTTGATTTTCTGCATTTTATTGTGTTTTCCTTAACACAGGAATTCATTGATAATTCCAGAGTCTTTGTACAAAAAGTACGAATGGGTATTTTTTTGTGTTTGTGTTTGAATCGTTTGGAGACCTGTAATCATTTGTTGATAATGTTGCCACTTGTTAACACCAAATTAACGTGAATGGCTGGTGAATTAATTTAGTCACTCACTCAGCAATTGATTGAATATGTTTGATGTTATTAATGTTAGTAGCTCAGCTAGAGATTCTTTAGTGTGTTCATGTTTAGCATTCATGCAGTTGGCGTGCAAACATGTATTTTTTCCTATAAACACACGCACACATTCAAATAATATTTAACAGCAAGACAGAGATACAGACGAACATAACATTTGATGCAATGACAATAGTTGCTACTTAAGAAATAGACAAGTTAGTTTTTATTTAATTTTATTTTACCATCTTCTTTTATTTTGTTAGTTTTATTTTTTTTCTCTGTTCATCCTCTGGCATCGATTCATACATTCATCCATCCATCGATCATGCCAGCCAATTGATCATGAAACTTAATGTCTCATTGATAAATCTCTTTTAGAAACAAAGAAAAGACGATCACTATGTTTGTGTTTGTTGCAGCTATTGAAACAGATGCCTTTTTTGGAGAGTCCTTTTTTTTTTTGTTTTTATCAAGAGGGGATTTCATTCATCTTTTAGAAATGTGTGGCAATTTAAGAATAAAGAATCTAAAGAAGATTTAAGTTTGAGAAATTGTTTTGTGTTTGTTTTAAGGGGGATATATACCAGTTAGTCATATTAGGAGATATATTTTTTTTCCCTCACTTATTAATCACAAAATATTTTAAGAAATCTAAAGTAAAGGGTGAAATATGCAAAAATATGCATTTACAATATGCATATATATGTTTTGAAACGTGTAAATATTATTATTGATGGTTTTATTTAAAGATTAACAAAGTTTTCAAAATAAATAAATAAATAAATGCTTGATAAAATTCCATAAGAAAAAGTTAGTAAACCTTTATCAAGCACACACTATTTTTTGAATACGGTTATTAAAGTCGGGGTTCACACACAGCAATTTTTCTTGCCGCAATTCTGATTTTGTAGACGAGAGAGGTAAGCGCGAATGTAAATGTTTAGTATTCTCTTCTCCTCTCTCCCCTATAAGCTCAGAATAGCGACAAGAAAAATTGCTGTGTGTGAACCCGGGCATATATACCCGGGTTTATACATTTTTAACAAAAAAATGTTTGATTAAACTTTTAAATCACAAAGCTTTCTCTAAAAAGCTGTTATACGCTTCAGAGCATATTTGTAAATACATACTTTTGCATATTTCACGATAAACGTCGAAGATATGCATATAACAGTTTTAGAGCATATTAAACAATTTGAAAGGATATTTTGACAGCTCAAAGATTTCAAAATTTATGGCGTATATTCTGACAATTTTATTATTTGGATGAACCATATTCCGATATCTTTTTTATTTTTGGATTATGATATCAAAAAAGCCTTTCCAAATGGAGATTCGCAGCAACATTTTAGGAAGTTCAAGTGGAGATATAGAATATAGTTAATTCGCTGTTTTTTTTCAGAACACGTAAGGGTCAAGTAGAAAATAGATACTATGACCCCAAAGTAAAACTTTGTGTTAAATCCATTATGCCCTGCTAAAACAGGGTGAAACGATAACGTATGAGAATAACTTTGAACAGAAAAGGGACAGAACAGATACATCCCCATATGCGCCATTATGATTTGAAACAGGTAAAGGATATATTATTTATTTTTTAAAGAAATATTATACTTTTGAAGAACGCCAAATTAAGTTTCTCTATCTTAAGTGCGATGATTATGAAAAGCTCAAAGTGTAATATTGGAAAGCTGAATGTACAAGTATCTTCTCAATCAAAACTTCAGAAGAAAAATTAATTATTCGAATTGAATTAAAGACAAATATAATTTCTAATATAAAAAAATATCTAGATCTAATTACAAGCATACCTTCTTAGTTAGATAACCTTATTTAGTTTAAAACGTCTAGACGCGTGCAAGCAAAAAAAAATTTAATACTAATAAATTTTCCAAAACAAGCAACAAAGTTTTGCATTAGCATTCCCAGGCAAAAACACTAACATCTAATCGAAGAAGAACTACAGTGGACATTATTCAGTTATGATTAGAAAATGCTCTATTTGGAAAACCCCTCGTACAAACATTCGCACATATATTTTTCCTTCATTACTGCTTTCCTATGTAGATGGCAGTAAGTAAGCGTTTGAATTTAGATCATTGTGGCGCTTATTGGTTGCAATTGTCATATTTCTTCCATCATTTCTATGAAACCCACATAAAATAGCGCCACTTAACAGCTAAACAAAAACAACAGCAAATAAATTGTTTAACGTGGAAAATGAAAGAAAAAATCCATCATCTATCCATGATCAGATGATCAGAAACTACACATTAATGATCATCGTATGCTTATGAAGAAAAATTCCTTAAATCCAAATAAGGTTTCACTCGTACGCACTTTTTCTCTAAAAGTTTAAATACAAGAAAGAAAAAATAAAGGTAGCAGCAGAAGTTCGCAAATAAATGAAACTAAAATGAGCTAAAGATACTCAATAAATACGAATGTTAACAATTGTTGTTAAAAAAAAAAACTTAAGTATCTTTTCAGCTGGCTACATAGTTAGTTGGTTAGTTTTGTTTGCAATTGATGTTGTTGTATGTATTGCTGATGCTGTTGTTGTCGCTCCTGTGTACAAATAAGGCTGAGTCTCCAAGGAATTTTTGTCATAAGGCTTTGACAATACATGGCGTCATTATTCCTGTTAATATGTTCTCACAATTTCAATTTAAAATAATATACTGACATTGCTGGTTGAATCGGTTGGCTGCCTGGCTAGTTGGTTGGCTGGTTGTTTGGTGGAACCATTATTGTGGTTTTGATAAATAGATTGGTTTCTCTGTTTGGAAAATAAAAACAACTAATATTACTTTATAGCTGGGATATAAAAAACCCAACAATTTAATTCTTTATTTTTTTTCTTTCATTATTTTAACATTGCACTTTTTAACTCTCATAATGTCTTGAAACTTATGTTGCTAATGTGCGAAATTGGTGGAAATTATTGTATTTTTCTTTAATATGACAACTTGGAATTTCACTTACTTACTGGACTTTGTATACTTTTTTCCCAATACTGGATATCGGATGAAGTTTACTACACAATTTAGTGGGTAGTAAAAAGAGTTTTTATTGTCATTATTATACTTTTTTTCTCTTCTGCGCAGAGCACCTGTCAAGTGACAAATGTCAGAATATTTGCTAAATTTTGTGAACAGACATTTCGGTATGTGAATTAATTCTATATGAAGATTTTAAAGAGTTTTCTTATTTAAAGAAATACCGTAAGAAGTTTTAATAAAACTAAGTGGATTGACTTAAAGGTTATGGGAAAACGATCTTTGCTTTTTGCTTTAAAGAACTTAAATGTATTTTAATGTTTTTGAAAGAAAACACAAATATGAGTGATCGAGTGATCACAGATTNTCNNNCTTTNGNCTNTATCTCNTCTGGTTTAGCTNTAAAATCGATTTTTATGTTTNNTATNNAAANATNGATTTTTGGTAGGAAATATGAGTGATCACAGATTNTCNNNCTTTNGNCTNTATCTCNTCTGGTTTAGCTNTAAAATCGNTTTTTATGTTTTTCATATNAAAATATNGATTTTTGGTAGGAAATATGAGTGATCACNGNNTNTCNNNCTTTNGNCTNTATCTCNTCTGGTTTAGCTTTAGCTTTAAAATTTAAAATCGGTTTTATGTTTTTCATTTAAAAATTGATTTTTGGTAGGAAATATGAGTGATCACAGATTATCGCCCTTTTGCCTCTATCTCTTCTGGTTTAGCTTTAAAATCGATTTTTATGTTTTTCATTTAAAAATTGATTTTTGGTAGGAAATATGAGTGATCACAGATTATCGCCCTTTTGCCTGTATCTCTTCTGGTTTAGCTTTAAAATCGGTTTTTATGTTTTTCATTTAAAAATTGATTTTTGTGGTAGGAAGGTTTAGCTTTAACTCGATTTTTATGTTTTTGATTTAAAATTGATTATCGCCCTTTTGCCTGTATCTCTTCTGGTTTAGCTTTAAAAATCGATTTTTATGTTTTTCATTTAAAAATTGATTGTAGGAAATATGAGTGATCACAGATTATCGCCCTTTTGCCTGTATCTCTTCTGGTTTAGCTTTAAAATCGGTTTTTATGTTTTTCATTTAAAAATTGATTTTTGGTAGGAAATATGAGTGATCACAGATTATCGCCCTTTTGCCTGTATCTCTTCTGGTTTAGCTTTAAAATCGGTTTTTATGTTTTTTCATTTAAAAAATTGATTTTTGGTAGGAAATATGAGTGATCACAGATTATCGCCCTTTTGCCTGTA
>MINK01190984.1:439-13973 GCA_001735545.1 Phormia regina | reverse complement strand
TGTACCGCAAGAGAACAAATTTTCCATACCCACCCTTACAGACTATAACCGTTTCGACTTAACATGATCACCTTTTTTAAGTCGAATTTACGATGGAATCCTCTCTGGCTTGCTGTGCCTGGCTGTCCATGTAAGTTTGCGCCAACTACAGGTCGCATCTTAGAGATAAATTTGATGAAACTTACACGGTACGTATATTATTTTTATGACAAGGAACGAGGCCTATTGAATTTTTGATCCATGCAGTCGCCATTATATTTCACCTAGCCCCCATACAAATGTTCTGCCGGAATACAGTTTTAACACTCAAACATACCTTAAAAATAGAAATATTTTGATGAAATTTAGCACAAATAAGTGTTATGTTAGCATAAATCCGTGCGCCAAATTTCATCAATTTCATCGGTCCATAATTTACCATAGGTCCCACTCTTTCGAAAATTACTTTAACGTGAATAAATCCCATAAAAATGTTAATATTAATTTAATATTCGACACATATAACATTTATGTAAGTATAAGTGACCCTGCAAAATTTCATTAAGATCGGTCTATAATTGACTATAGCTCCCATATAAGAACCAATTTCGGGAATCACCCAAAGGTGCATCAATACAAGTGAATTGCAGTATCGACTTAATATTCTGTATTATTATTTTGTATTTTTCACTTAATACAAGTATAGATCCATAATTGGATCCTTCCCGAATTTTGGTCCACATAGGCAAAGGTGTAGGGTATCATATGGTCGGTCTTGACCAACTATACCTTCTTCTCTCGTTTAGTTTAAGAAATATTGGACTTCAACTAATAAAATTTTTACTTTTACATAGTAAAAATTTTTTTGCTACAGCGGGTCCACCTTTTTTTAATTCTTTTATTTCATTAACAACATAAACAACAAAAAACTCACATATATAATGTGTATAAATATTATTTTGATAACTAAAAACATTTGGAAAATGTTTTAGATACAAATTTATAGGGAGATATTATACCTGTAAATTTAAAAGAAAATGTGCCAAAAATTTAAAATAGTAAAATTGTATATAGTTTTAAAGAGAAGTATATTTTCTTTAAAATGATATATCATTTCATTTTAAATTTGTTACTCTTTTAAAAATTTAAATTAAAAAAATTAATAAAACGCAAACAAAATTGTTAAACATTCATGTTTCCTTTTACTTTTGGTAATGCAGTACACTATTAAGTATGGTAAAACTGTAACAAAACAATATGGAAAAACATAAAGCATAGAGGAACAAAATTGTAAACAAAAGTGTTATTTTGTAAACAAAAATGTGTTTTTATTTTCTTTTGGCAACAACAAAATGTATTTGATTATATCTAATTTGTTGTTGCATGATTTATATTTTTGATAACCGACTTTGGTTTTTGACAATTACATTCGTCTCTTGTTACCCCGTGAAATGAAGTTTTAAAAATTTAGAATAATTTGTTTTTTTTTATTTATTTATAAGAAACGTTAAATATTAATGTCTTTTCATTGTCCCACAGTGTGTTGAACAACTATTTAAAAAATGTTTAAATAAATCCTCATAAATAGATCAACTGACTATTTAAAAAATACATTACAAGTGTAATCTATTTATGGCGTCACATTTTATAAAAGAAACCACAAGAAAGTAATTTCAATTAAAAACATTTCATATTTTTATATAATGGAGAATTTTATTATTTATTAATTAAAAAATTGGGTCAACTACAAAAACAAATCAAAAATTTAAATCAGGTTTCAAAAAAATTTTTTTTTTTTTTTTTGCCAAAATTAAAAATAGCATACTAATATAATACTAATACTTTAATATCTTCAAAAGAATTTTGTTTAAAACTTCAAAACATTTTGACTTTTTCTGTTATTTATTAAATATTTTATAACAAATGCAAAAATTATGTTGGTTTAGTAAGCATTTAAAAAAATATTCAATCCCAAATCCCAAGCGTTGCAAATTGTAAATATTTTGTAGCTTTTGATACTGCCTTACCGCTCTGCCTTATGCCACTGCACTACCAAAAACATGAAGGTTTCATTTTTTTTTGCTTATTAAAAATTGGTTGATAATTTGTAAAAAACATTGTGTCTTTTTTAAAGTTATATATAACAAATATTATTTAATAACTTTTATAACACTTATCTTAAAATAAAACGAGACAATTATGAAATTTACAAGACATAAAATGACATAAATGGTAAACAAAATTATTATGTTCCAAACTACTCAACCGATTTTTTTTTAAAATTAGAACTTCATCATTAGGGCAATTTTTCTTGTGCAATTCTTACATTTAAAGCGAAAGAGGTAAAGGGAATGTAAAAGTTAAAAGTCGGAACATGCTCAATTATATGAAATGTAGGGTTTACGTTTTGTTGCAAAAAGTCGAAATCGACTATTTGGTTTGTAAATTTTGGAAAAAAATAGTCGAGAAAATCGAAAAGTTGAAAATAGTCGGTAAAAATCGAAAATAATCGGGAAAGAACGATAAGTTGGAAAAGTTCAAAATAGTCGAAAAAATTTTATTTAAATAACATGTAAAAACTAACATTCAATTTATAAAATTAATTTAAGAATATTTAATATAAATTATTAATTAAAATTTAATGAACTAATAAAACAGTAATAATAATAAATTCGTTTATTAATTATTATTATTATTTTTTTTATACTTCATATAAAATTTCCGAGTATTTGTTAACCGTAAAATCAACTAAATTGTATATTTCCATCCAAAGAGTCGAAAAGTCTACTTTTGGTTCAAACTATAAAACCCTAATAGAATACTTTCGATTCAACTGCGACTGGCTATTACTCAGAGTATAATATTAATATTGTCATTTGTTTTTAATTGATTTTACTGTGAATTGGTCACACATATATTTTTAAATTATAGATCCATATTAATAGACTAACTATATTAAAACTCATTGTAAGTATTTTATTATTAAGGTTTTGAATTTCATTAAAGAAACCACAAGGTATTTAATCAAGGTGAATTTATAGAAAGCGGTCTTACTTAAAATGCTTAATTATATATTTGAGTTAAACATTTTATTATAAGCTTATAAAGAATATATAAAATAAACGATTTGAAACCAAATACAACATTTAATTTACATTGGCAATATATATATTTTTTAATATCTATAACATAGAAAAACTTAAAATGTAATAAATCGATTCAAAATGTATAACGATGGTAGATAAAAAAACTTTTGAAAGTTCAAATAATCCACATTTTTCATAGTCGATAATGCAATAATGTAAACATTTTCAGCCGTATTAAAAAAGTAATAATGTATACTTGATAAAGGTTTACTAACTGTTTCTTATGGAAATTTACATACAAAAAGTTAGTAAACCTTAATAAATCATATCTTAATTTTTTGTGAATACGGTTGTTTGTCTACACAAAAAATTGTTTAGAGTTGATATTATATCGCCTTTCAAGTATCCAATAAAAACATACGCTAAAAATACAACCCTGGGGAAATGTTAACATGTGTCGATAATATCATTTATAAAAAATAAAACTTTTGTATAAAATAAAAAAAATTAAGAAAAAATTTAAAAGAAATAAATATTTTATCAAATTTTCCGCAGTAGCAAAGGCAAAAACATATTTTTAACTTTACAACAAAAAAGTAATATTTAAAAGTATGCTTAATAATCAAGCAACGTTCAAGCATTCAGGTGAAATGTAACATAGTCGGTAGTGCAGTACATTAATGCAGTAAAACTGTGTACAAATTTAAAAAACGGTTTTTGATAAAGTTTTAAATATTTTAAACAACATGTTCACCTTTTTAATTATCTTTTTTCATTTTTTCTTAATATCTTTTAAATAATTAAAAATAAAAATAACTCCATTCTTTATATAATTTTTATTTTAAATTATGACACAACATTAATTTTTAAAATTAATAATAGACGATGGCCCTGGCAGCAGTGCGAAACATGTATTATTGACCATTAATATATGTATATTATAGAAATAAATAAAATTGATAAAACAAAAATTAAAATGGAAATCCATCTATATTTTTTAAAAAATTTTAAAGTATTAAGATTTTACATGTTTTTACATTATCTATACAATTCATAGTGTGGTCTTTTTCAAAATCAATTTTTAAACAACTGAATCGAAATGAATAAAACTTAGGAATCCATAATTAATATTGTTAGCTCAAACGTTGATAAAGTGGTTTTTACAAATATAAAAATAAAAAATAAGATTATTTTACCTTCAACCTTCACATTTTCGTTCTATGCTAAAACATAAAAAATCTAATTTGATTAAAAAAAATAAAATGCTTTAAGTTTTCTAAATAAATTTTGAAACACATCTCAAATATTGAACACGTACCCTCAATGAAATAGGGGTCGCAATTTTAAGCCTACAAATGAAATCAAACCGTTCATTTCTGTTTATATTTTTCTTTATTTTTCCTTGTTATATTAAAAATTGTACCACTAACTTTTTTCCATTTGGTACTTTTTTCTAAAATACAACTATGTTGTTTCAAAAAAACGCGTGGTTTTTTCTCCCTCGACATAAAACGAGTTTCTTTATTACTCGCTATTCGTTACTTTAGTCGGAAGAAAAAATTTTTTTGCTACAGACCGAATTACAGCAGCAAAATATTTTCAATAATTTTTCGTATTTTTTTACAACATATATTTAATTAAAAAATGCCAAAATATGTAAAAAATATAAAGAAAAGTGTCTACGTTAACAACATAATAAAATAATTTAATAAAACAACATAAAAGTAAATAAAATTCTAATAAAAAAATTTTACGACGGCTGCAGAAAAAAAGAGAAGAAAAAAATCATTGAACGCGAAAATTTCTAAAGAATATGAAGTAAAATAAATGAGAAATACATATAGAAAATAAAAAAAAAAAACGTGTAAAAGTGTTGCAAAATATAAAAAATAAAAAGAAAACGTAAATGTAGATGTAGACAAGAAACGGAAGGAGAAAATAAAAATAAATTATGATAAATAAATAATATTTTGTAATAAATTTTAAAAATATTGCAAAGGACATTCAAGGAGAATTGTGGAGGTTAAGAACAACAGAAAAAGGAAAATATACATACAGCAATCAAACAACAAAAGTAACGAGTTCATTTTTGTGCTAAAGAAAAGACAAGGAAGATTAATGAAAGAATTGTTTTTATTACGGTTACGTGGTGCAGCAATAAAAACGGAAAAAAGGAAGAATAAAAGCCAAAAAGGCCAGTGAGCGGGTGCCAGACGAAAAAGTTTTTTTTAGTGTGATAAAGGAAGTATAAAAGATTCACTAAATCCGACCGCACCCGCCAATAACAAATTTTTGTTTACTAAAGA
This sequence comes from Phormia regina, assembly GCA_001735545.1. Classification (NCBI taxonomy): domain Eukaryota; kingdom Metazoa; phylum Arthropoda; class Insecta; order Diptera; family Calliphoridae; genus Phormia; species Phormia regina. Next base: position 8,602 of record MINK01190984.1, on the reverse strand, counting down.
TAATTTTTTTAATTAACCTCAAATTTATATCTTAAAGTCTTCTTTACGAAAAAAATAAAATTGTCAAAATTCCACCACAAACGCCTACGTCAACCAATTCGATGCCAGTGTCCGTGGTTTGTGAAACTGCGGCCAGTGTTAATGCCGCCCTAAGAGAATCTTTAGGTTCAGGGGGCAGTTGTTCGGCCGCAGCCAATGCCAAGCAAAGTTCATCGTCGTCATCATCGTCACAACAAGATGATAATAAAATGAATGGTGGCGCTGGCAATAATGCTGATGATATTGATACATTGCATGGCAAATTAGTGGCCTCTGCCAAAAGAGTTCTTCTTTCGAAAATTGACTATGAAGAGGTAACCAATTATGGCCAATCCGTATTGGATAGTTTAAAATCGAAATATATTGTGTTGAAACCTTCGACAAATAATAATTCCCTGGAAAATGGTAGAAATTCTCCAGCAACCTGCAATAATAATGGCGCAAATGGTGACAGCGCAGCCGGTAAGTGTACGAGTATTTTTTTCTATTATTTGTGTTTTTCCTTTTTCACAAAAACATTTCCTTTTTCTCGTAAATATTTGTGCAGACATGTTTTTTTCTTTCAATTTCTTATATTCGTTGTACAAAATGGAAAAAAGAAAACATAAATAGTACAACACACACATACAGCGTCATTTTGCATTTATATAGAAATGAGTAAAAGAGAAGAAAGATTTTATTATTATTTTTTTCCTTTTCGATAAAGATAAAGTGCAGTTACATGTATTATTGCCAGATTAAAAAATATAGTAAAATATTTTTTGGTGGGAAAAAATTAAAGTTAATAGAAAATATTACAACAAAACTTGTTTATTTATTATAATAAGGAATCACGTGTGTAATATTTATTTGCTAAGGCAGTAGATCTCTGATATTGTTTCATTCTTTAAAATAAATTTTTCTTTCATCTTTGTTTTTATTTTTCGCTTTATTTTTTTTTGTTTTTTTTACTTTTTTATTTTATTTGAAACCAATATCAAATAATAGTAATGAATCATTGTTTTGCCATAGTCATTTATGTACATATGCATGTATGTAATTATACGTAAAGTTTTAATTGCTTAGTTTTCTTTTAACAGTCTCGAAAATACAATTTTATAAAAATTAAAAAAATTTGTTTTGAAAATGTCCCTTTTTTGTGTATCTAATACGTTCTGCTAATATCCGTCCGACTACACTTTAGCCGTTCTTTATTGACTCAGTCGTATGCTGCAACAAACTTATCCAATTGGTTTTCGTATACTTTGCACCAATATTGGGTGTATGCATTGATTCCCATCATATTATATTACTTTAGTAATATTTTTTGCAAACGTTTATTTATGCAACTGTTAATCATCCACAATCAGATAAAATGTAAAGAACATTTTTGGTTAAAATTTGTAGCAATAAATCTGTCAGATTTTTTTTTTTTTTTTTTTTTTTTTTTTTTTTTGAGGAATTACCATGCAGAAAGTTATGGTGAAAATTTAAGGAAGTTATTCATCAATGAGGCAAATTGTGAAAAGATTCAAATAGTGTCCCGTCTAGAAGAAAGTTTGAAAATTACTTTGCTCAATCAAGACGTCAAGCAATACTTGACAAATTCATTTAATTACCTACATATAATGGATGAGTGCGTAATATCACATGTGAAATATCCCATATGATAATACTCTAAATATAAGAAGAATTAAGTTAATGCATAGAAAAAACATTAAACGATAAACATCCAGAAATTGTCACCAAACATAGATCCAAAATTTCCTCTTCTGTGAATTTCTACCTCGAACTTGAACAATGTTCATAATTTTTTAATAATTATGTTACAATGTAAATCAAATATTAAAAAATACGAAATTTTGTATATGTATGTGAATTTGAAATGTCTATTATAATTAAATTCACCACCCTATTCATAAAATGAACCATTTTCATATTGTTTCGATAAAAGAAATCTGAAAAAATGTTTTTATTGTACTTAGATACCATTTGTTGGAAGGTAATAACATATTTTAGGGTTCTAAGATAATATTTAACAGAAAAGACATATCGCACAATTACTTCAATATCGCCATAACTCAAAAAAAAATTAATAGCCCATAATGTATTTATAAGTATGTATGTATTATAAAAATTTAAACTTAAAATATAAACCAAAGTACACCCACCCTATTTACATGTACACTTTATTGCAACACTGTACTCACGTGTATAATTTCACCTTCTGCGCCAACACAAAGTTATGTTGGCAACATTCTTTGTTGTGTTTTTTTTTTTTTTATTTTCTTTCTGTTGTCATTTTTCTTGTTTTTCTTTTAGCACGTACACATAATACAGTTGGTTTAGTTTTTATATTTATAATTTTCATATATACACACGCATATACACACACATTCATATATAATTGCGAAATGTGCTTATCACGCGAATTTCAAAAAACAACAATAAAAGAAAAAAGTGAAGAAGAAGAATATGTCAAAATTAGAAAAAAATTGAATAGTTTGCTCAAAAAAGGAATAAAAACCCATGAATATCCCCAACAAAAAAGAAAAGAATTGTCATAAATATAGCACACATTTTGGCCTAGCCAGGAAAATAAAGAAAATAGAATGTGTGTGTGCGTGTATGCGTAATAAATAATTAAGGAAAATTCAAGAAAACCTATAGAGAAAAATGAAATTTTTTAAAATTTAATCGATTTATTTAAAAGTTATGTTAAATCTCATTGTTGTTGTTTTACATTTTGAATTTTTGTGTTGATTGTGAAGAAGACAAATAAGATAAAAATGAAAATTTGGAGTGTTTTGCTAATAGAAACTATGCGTGCCATTATATTGGATTATTTAACATTATGGCTTTTATATCGTTTTGCATTGAAACCTCTATATTATTTATTCAAGAGGTTTTATAATTTTATTTATTATAAACTTCAACGTTATGATTCTAATAATTATGAATTATGTTATTCTTGTTCTTCCTCCATATACGACTGCTTGTGCTATGATAATAATATTATTGATGACGAAACAACAGATGCGAATGGTAATAACACGTCAGCCTCAAATGGTAGCACAACACCTAGCAAAAAAGGTAATAATCCAAATGAGTTACCTGCTCCTAAACGTATACTTTATCCAAGAGAAAATGTACGTGTTGGCTGGAAGGCTACCGGCCGAAAATGGGATGTGGGTGTGGGCATGATGAATGTTGGCAATACATGCTATTTGAATTCAACACTACAGGCTTTATTCCATGTACCATCAATGGCAAATTGGCTGATGTCAGATAGCGCACACATGGAACGTTGTGAATCAACGGATGCTGGTTGCATTATCTGTGCCATGGCCAAGACTTTGCAAGAGTCACAAAAGAGTCAATCGGCCATAAGACCATACTATGTTTATTCGAAATTGAAATCAATATGTAAACATTTAGTAATGGGTCGCCAAGAGGATGCTCATGAATTCTTACGCTATTTGGTTGAGGCCATGGAAAAATCGTATCTATCACGTTTTCGCAACTATAAAGAATTGGATCAATATAGTAAGGAAACGACACCGCTTAATCAGATTTTGGGTGGCTATCTAAAATCTGCCGTACGTTGTTTGGCTTGTAATCATGTGTCGGTGACATTTCAACATTTTCAAGATTTACTGTTGGATATACGTAAAGCTGATACAGTTGATGAAGCCTTGGAGGGATATTTTTCACGTGAACGTCTCGAAGATATGGGTTATAAATGTGAAGCATGTAAGAAGAAGGTAAGCAATTTTTCTACTAAAAACAAAGAAACACAAAATTTTTAGAGATGTAAAAAAAATTTTTTTCGAAAATATATTTTGAAAAGTATACATCTATTTTAAAATTGAATCAGTTTAAAAATACATTCATTTAATTAAAACAAAATTGGAATAAATGAAAAGAAAAATAATTTTATATACCAATTTTCATAAAGTATGAAAAACAAAAAAAATAAAAAAAATTAAAATAAGTTTTTGTTTAAAAATAACAATCATTAAAAACACCTTATTCATGACAATTACTTTCATCTATTATTTTAATAGGTTTCGGCTACAAAACAATTCTCTTTGGAAAGAGCACCAATTGCCTTGTGCATACAATTAAAACGTTTTTCAATGTTGGGCACTAAACTTAACAAACAAATCACTATTAAACCTAGACTAGATCTAACAAAATATGCCTCTCGTAAAAATCCCGGTGAACATCTAACATATCGTCTAGTGGCAATGGTTACACATTTGGGTGCTTCACAACATTGTGGCCACTATACGGCCATTGGTTTAACCGAATCGGGTACATATTACAATTATGATGATAGTTATGTACGTCCAATATCTATGCAAAATGTTTGTAATACAAATGCCTACATAATATTTTATGAAATGGATACGCAGCCTGCAAGAAATGTCAGTAGTACCCAAGTGAGTGGAGCTCAGGCAACAATCGTAAATCAAAAAGAATCTATGCAAACGATTAAAATGAATGGACATAGTTTGGGAGGATCACAGCGTATAATAGGACCCCAGTTACCGCCTGGTTATAATAGTAATGCCAACACAAATGGTACAGGTTCAGTGACATCGTCATCATCGTCGCCTCTTACAAATGGTGGCAGTAAGTTAATATTAAATCGTAATTCTACACCGTTACCATCAACATCATCTTCATCGTCGTCATCATCAAATGGTGGCAGTAGTAAAATAATGATACATTTTAAAAATAATAACAACAACAGCAGCAGCAGCAACAGTAATAGCAATTTAACCAATTTGGTAAAAACCAGTGCTGCTACCTCCTCAGTAACTAGTGCCTCGGCCACATCAACATCAAGCAATTCAACGTTTGATAATTTAAAAAATAGCAATAACAATTCTAGCGGTCTCCACTTAGTGGGGACCGGTAAATTTCAGGAATCTACGAACACGAAGTATCCATTGGGTGTCTCAACAGCTAAAAGACAAGTTAATAATATTAAAAACAGTAACGAAAGTTCCTCCGATGATGATGACGACGAAAATGAGATTGTAAGCTCTTCAACATCATCACAAACTCATAATGCTACTACACAAGCCACACTGCCAAGTATGCCTAAATTGGGTGTAGAATCTACAAATACGACATCAACAACATCATCATCATCTACACTAACAAATGGCTTTGCTAAAAAATCACCTGCCCCCGTAAAGAGTCTGGTACCCTATGGTTCCGAAACAGATGATGAAGCTGATGTATGCATGGCCCCCACAGCCACAAGTGCAACAGTTAATTCCAGTGGAGAACAACAGCCTCAAAAACGTTTATTACCCAATCCATTAAAACGAAGACAAAGCTCATCTTCCTGGTCCAGTAATAGTTCATCAGATAATGATGACGATGCTAATGATAAAGATATGAAACCCTCATCGAATGGCATTAAAATTAAAAAGGCTGCCTCATCCACTACCACAAATACAAATGTTTCATCAAAATCGCCTGGAAAAATTGCAGATGTTACAAAAAAATCATCAGATACCATTGATGAAATTTTCAATAGCATTAAGCGTTCCAATAATACCACAAACACTAACAATAATAATAACAACAACACCCCAACCATAAAGAAAAAATCACAAAATCAACAATTTACCGTTACCTCAACCACTACCACAACAGATTCTTTCTCATCAGATAGCGATGAAGATGAAAGCAACATTAAAACCACAAAAGTGACTTCAAATTCTTCGAGGCCACCATTTAAAAGATCACATTCTACGCCACCCTCACCGCCGGTTGTTAAAACAAACTCAGGCATTTGGCAAGTCACTTCCCTGCAGCCTGTAACAGCCTGTGTAAGTCCAACCACATCATCGCCTTCATCGTCGGCAACAGAAAAAACTCCCAAGAATCCCAAAAATCCATTTGCTACAAAACCCTTAGTGTCATTGGATAATGCCAAACGTGTCAAAAAAGAAAACTCAAATAAGATTTTCAACGGCAATGGCTATCAACGTAACACAGCAGCGAATGAATCGGCGGTTTCAGAACTTTTAAAACAATCACATCGCGGCTATGGTACACCAGTTTTAACCTGGAATGGTCAACAAAGTGAAATCGATAAAGAGGTAAGTGTTTAATTTAGATGTTGGTTTTTTTTTTCCTAGTTGAAACTTCTGAACTATATTATATTTTGGCAAGTAGATATTTTATTTGTTAATGTTAACACTTTTAATATATATTTAATTGTTTTAATAAACAAATTAGATCAAAATTGTTTTGTACCTTGAGTTATGACCATTAGGAGAACATGTAAATTTAAAAGTTTCAAATGGGAATGTGAAGGGTTCAAAAATTTCTTTAAAACGTGAAAGATTTAAACATTTTCTTAAATTCAGCTAAAATTGCAATTGTTGACATTGTGTTAAAATAATACATTTTTTGAATTATTAACAAAATCTTTATAAAAAAATTATTTATTTCACTTTAATCTTACAAAAAAAATTCCATTGACATTAGGTAAATAAAATATTTTTGAGGTAAGTAATAGATAATAAAATTTCAATTGTTGTCTTATGATAATCAATGTATTTTTTGTGGTAAACAACTATGGGAAAATTATAAATTTTTAAAATATAAGAAATGTTCATTAGTTTGTATTGTTGACATTTATTAATGTATTTCTGAGATAAACGATTTCTTTATTAGCTTTATATAACATTTTATGTAAGCAGTGAAAAAAAGTAATGTATTTCAAGAAGTTTTCTCTGGTTGTACACAATTTTAAATATTTAACATTATTTAAAAAAAAAGATTAATATTTACGAAATATAAAGATCTTTTTGGTTTCGCCCAAAATATTAACTGTTAACATTATGTAAATAAAATATTTATGAGGTAAATAATTAAAAAATCGTTATTTCAAATTTTCAATTGTTGATTATGAGAATTTACTTAAAAGTATTACAGCAATTAATATCTAAATAATTAAATAAGGAGACTACTAAGCTTTCTGCATTGAGGAAAAAAACTTGTACACACATATTGACATTATGTAAATAATGTATTTGTGGTGTACGATTTCAAAATGTTTTCTACACTGTGTCAAAATTTATTTGTAACGTAAATAATTAACCCTGGAAGGGCTTCGATATTTCTATCCTTTTGAGGGCTTCGATAGTCGATGCGACTAACACTAACTTTTATTAAAATTATTGCAAAACGTATCATTAAAATGAAAATTTAAACAATTGATTTTCGGTTGATGAATTAATTTTGATAATAAAAAATACCTTAATATTTGTATTTTTCCAGAGATGATGTTAGATAAGTTGTGTAAACAATTTGAATAGCCATCCTATAATTATTCGAACCAAAAAAACTGTATTTTAAACGTTTTTGCATACTCTGTGCATATTTCAAATTTATGATACTGTTTTGCGTTTTTTTTTTTACAGTATCGCGTCCTTTGTTTTTATTATAGAACTCATAAGATGAAGTCGATCTGTAATCGTTAGTTCTTCATAATATGGCTTTGTTCAGTCTTCAGCAAGTCTTTTTCTATTTGATTTAGGAAATAGTGCTCCCTAATAATCATTGTGTAATCTAACAAAAAATGTACTTATGTGTTGTTTAAATTATTTTCCCCCAAAAATATATTTCACATTATAGGAACAAATATTAAATACACTGCATTACTTCNTTTGCTAAATTACTTTATCGTTAAAAGTTCAAAAAGTCACCTAAGTGCTTCGTTANTCGTTNCGACTAACATGGNNGNTTAAAAATCTAACTTNCAGACCNCTNANNTNCAACATACGTCTGGACATTTCAAGATCTTATTTACGGCAGGNGTTATACCAAAATTCTTACAAAAAATATACAACTAATAAAGAAATATCACTCAAAATAGCATTGTTGTTAGTCGAAACCACTAACAAAGCCCTTCCAGGGTTAATAGATATGAGCTGAAAAATTTTGAAAATTAACTTAAATTTATTTTATTTCTGTATTTTTATAGATGAATTTTTTTATTTCCTTTTATATGATTTAAAAATCTGTCAATTTAATTAAAATATAATTCTAAACCAATTAGAAGATAATTACATTAATAAATAAATTAATAAAAATTCAAAATACAAATTTAGT
>MINK01190972.1:26753-37175 GCA_001735545.1 Phormia regina | reverse complement strand
GAAAACAATGAAATCTTATAAGATTTATTAGAATGCGTTTACCCCTTGTTTAAGATGTAATATAATATAAACAAAATGGTTACTCTCAAATTTGATACTTTCTGTTAGTGTTATCTCAAATATTATGTCTATGTGTAGACGGTATATAAAGCGTGACGAAAAATTAATTCTCCATAAACACTATATACATATTTCCTTAAAATTTTTTTCAGTGCACCCCCATTAGTTAATATATTGTTTTTCTAGCCCCACTATGATGACATTTGACATATTAAATACAACTCTGGCAACTGTCATAACATGCAAAATATAACGAATCGAGAGGGTATACTATTCGTTACCCCAAAACACACACACACATAAACGACTCGTTGCTTACTGCAAATTGAAAAGAAAAAATTTACTTTTTTGCTGTGAAATTATTTAAATATAAATACAAATCAAACAAATAACATAAATAAAAAATATGCCAATATCGAAAAATAATAAAATAAAACAAACGAAGTTGCAACAAAAAATGAAATAAATCAATATTAAAGAAAAAAAAATACACAAAAAGAAAGATTTTTTTTGTCAAGATATCGCAGCGAAAGTAGGCGCAAAGAAGAAGAAAAGAAAGAATAAAATATTTTTTCCATACAAGTTCCCTACAAGAAAAAAATTTGATTTCAATTTTATTTTTTAAAGAAAAAAAATTTGCGGTGAAACTTATTAATGTCTTGTAAGAAAACGAAAAGAAAATTTTAACGAAATTTTTAAGCAATAAAAGAAAAAAACGAAATAAAATACATAAATAAAAATTAAAAGGTTGTTTATAAAAATATCAAAGTACTGTAAGAAAAAAAGAAGAAATAATGTAATTATATTATAGGCAGTAGAGCTATAGGAGAAAAAAACCTCCTTTGCCTGCCACCCAAACAACAACTTATTAACTAATATCCCGAATTCTGCCTCTTTGCTGCTGTCGCCGTAAAAACAAAAACAAGAAACAAAAAATAATAAAACAACAACAAGACTAAAGACGGCTGAGCCCAAGTCTTGTGTAAAAAAAAAAGAAAAGAAATTCTTAAATTTCCTTTAAAAAATTGCAGAAAAATTAAATGGAATTTATGATTTCAATAAAGGTAGTTATTACATTAAAAAAAACAAGATTTTTTTATGAAATATTTCGCCATAAAAGTGCAAAAGTTAAATTTGATTTTTTTTTCTTTAACTAACTTCGTAAACACACAAAAAATCGATACCAGACTTTTATATTGAATTTTTCCTAGATGTTGATTTCTCGTGTTTTTTTTTCTACTCCATAAATAAAGTATATATATAATAAAGTATATATTAATACATATTAGCATTATGAATAAATTGTTAAATATAGTTTGTAATTATTCGTCATCATGATAAACTAAGTGCGGGTGAAATATTTGTTTTTCTTATCTAAAAAATAACGAAAGGGTTTAACTAAACACCCCTGACAGACAGTTTGATACAATTGCTATTTGTTCGAACTCTTTTAAAGAAAGAAGAAATGTTATTTTGTTTTTTCATTTATGTACATTTAAAGATGTTAAAAACAATTTCTGAGGGTTCGTAATAATCCAATTGTATTTCTTGAATCTTACTTATTACCAACAGAATTAGAATAGAACTGGAATATGAATCTTATAAGCCATAAATTCGAAACCGGAATATTACTGACAGGAACTAAATAGGGGAGAACTATATATAAAGTTTTTGTATTAATAAAATATAAAAAAATAATTTTTCATTTTTAAAAGTCTGTGTTCGAATAAAATTAATATTATTAAAATCCGAACTCATTTCTTAGGGATTTCCATTGTTACTTAAAAATTGTCTCCAATTATCCTCTAAGATTATTAATAAGCTGTTATTATTTTAAAAAATGTCTAATATATACAATAACTCCATAATTTGAACTCATTTCTTAGAGATTTCTATTGTTACTTAAAAAATGTGCCCAATTATCCTTTAAGAATATTAATAAGCAAATAAATTAAAAAATTCTATTATATACAATAACTCCATATTTACTACATATTGCATTTTAAATTAAATATATTTTAATCTTTTATAAGAAATCAAGTCAAGGTACACACACAATATCTCTATAAACTTTATATGAATTAATATAGCGTGATTCATTTTAATGATAACAAAAGAAGCATAATTTGTAAAATAACAATTCAATAATGTTAAAAAAAAAATACAAGCACTTTGTTGGCTAATTATCTTTAAAAGGCAATCATGAAAAAATCATTTACAGAATATTCAATTAGTCGTACCTAAAATGCATTTTATTATTTTATTACATTACAGTTCATTTGAAAGGCAAACAAACAACCAACCAACATCCCTCCCTACATGATGAGTAGTGCTACGACAACTCCTACCAAAACAATGATGACACCCATGCAACAACAGCATCCCACCAATATGCCTCAACATTCAGCATCAACCCATTCAACACCTGTACGTAGTCCCCAGCCTAGCGCTCACTCAGCATCGACATCATCGTTACCAGCAAATGATTTGGATGTCATTCAAGATATGATCGATTGTTCGGCCAATCGTTTAGAGGGTTTACGTACTCAATGTGTTACCAGTACCACACTAACACAACGTGAAATACGTTCTTTGGAAACAAAGTTGTTGCGTATGTTTTCGGAATTGTTACTAACCAAGGGAAGACTAAATGAACGTATACCCGCTAGTGGTTTGCCTCATACATCGGGCAATGAATTAAGACAATGGTTGAGAGTTGTGGGTTTAAGTCAGGAATCGTTAAATGTTTGTCTGACACGCTTGTCTACATTGGAGCAAATTCTAGAGTTGAGCGATAAAGAATTGAAGGAACTAATACAAAATAATCCCAGCTATAGAGAGGAAGAAGTAAGACGTTTAACAAAGGCCATGCAAAATCTGCGTAAATGTAAGGATATTTTAACAAAACCTAATGATGTTATACAAACAGCAGCAGCAGAGGGTGATAAAAATGTAACAACAGGAGGAGGAAATCAATCAGTGACTAATAGAGAAACTAAAGAACAGTTAATTGAACAATTGTTTTGGGATTCTTGGGATAGACATCATCGTGGCAGTGTTGGTAATATAGGAGTAACAGCTTCGCCCCGATCTCATCGTAACATAATGAAACAAGCTAAACAACATCAACAACAGCAACATGCCAATAGACAATCTCCTTCTAATGACAACCAAAGTTGTAAATCTTCCTCTACCACGGTTAATAATTCGGGCGAAGATAATTCTGTATCTGCTTTGACTTTAACTCTAACACCTTCACCACCCCACTCACCTTTTACACCTACATCGACGTCCACCAGTTTCAGTAATATGGGTGGTGGCAGTTTGAATGGCACACCTCAAAAGGGTAAAATCGCTGGTACGCCACCACCTATGAAAAAACATTTTACCGCTCTTAATAATACGCAACCATTAACACCTACACACAACAGTGGGGGCGGAGGAGCAGGCTATCAATATCATCAGCAACAAGATCATATACCCATACCCCTGTCTAAATCTAAATCAAATGAATCCCATTCACAAGATTCTCCATCGTTAATGGCAAATAATGCTTACAAAAACTCTTCCAGTGGGGGAGGCGGAAGTGGAGGAATTTCCAGATCACGACTTAACACTGATCCTAGTCCTGATAGTCATTCTTCAGCAAGTTCGGATAATCTAATGGAAACCTCTAACAATAGCAGTAATAACAACAGTCTACAGGTTCCCCTGTCTCCCTTGACCCCCATAGTAAATTTGAGCATGAGCCATAATATAGCTCATCGCTTTACGACTCTAGTTAAAATGGCCACTTGTGATCTCTGTCAAAAGCCCATGTTTATTGGCCGTAAGTGTAAGGAATGTAAATATCGTTGTCACAAAGTCTGTGAGCCCGATGTACCCAATTCGTGCTGTTTGCCGCCAGAATTTATTAATGAATTCAAACAGGCTATTAAGGATGCTGGTTATCATTCACAAATATCCCATACACCTCCTACTCTCAACAATCAATCGCCCAATCAGGGTCATGGCACGCTAGGAAAGGGTCGTAAGGGTCTTAATTCGGGTAGACATCAAAAACATGGCTCAACAGCCAACTCTAATATGGCTATGCATGCCGACAGCAGTTCGCCCGGATCTAGCTGCAACAGTTCTAGTCCTTCAAGTCCAGCCCTGTTCAATATACAACATCATCACTCCTCAGGTGATATGCAGGCTACGACAATTATGAGCTCTTCGGCAGGCGGTTCAAGTACCAGCTCCAATATGTTATCTACCCCTTCGTCACATAAAAATGCCAGTCAATTTAATTTTCCCGATGTTACCATTACCTCCAATTGTAATAATCCTTCAGGTGCTACCACAGAAACCATATTATCGGCTCAAAATGCTAATAATACCTCACCAAATCATGAATTTTCCGAGGCCAACAAATCGCGCAACAACAGTCATGAAGCTTTAATAACTTCTAACAATGCAAATACTCATCATCACCATTATCATCCAAATAGCAACACTACCAATAATAGTATTAATGTACCCACAATGAACTCTAATAATTTCACCGCCTCCACATCGTCTACACTCACCAACAACTCAACAAATAGTATTGTAAATGCTGGACCAGCCACGTTTTTCCAAAGGAAACTCAGTTCGGCTGGTGTTGATAAAAGAGATAATTTTGCCGAACTTTCCGATACTCATAAATCGAATGACAGTGATAAAACCGTTTCACTATCTGGTAGCACATCGGCCTCTACCGACTCGGATCGCACACCTGTGCGTTTGGACTCCACAGAAGATGGTGATTCGGGTAATTGGCCTCGACAAAATTCGTTATCGCTTAAGGAATGGGATATACCCTATGGTGATTTACAAATGTTGGAAAAGATCGGCCAGGGACGTTTTGGCACGGTGCATCGAGCTTTGTGGCATGGTTCGGTGGCTGTTAAACTCCTTAAGGAGGACTATCTCGATGATGAGCAAATGTTGGAGGCTTTTAAATCAGAAGTGGCCAACTTTAAAAAGACACGTCACGAAAATTTGGTACTATTTATGGGTGCTTGCATGAATCCTCCCTACTTGGCCATAGTCACTTCTCTGTGCAAGGGTAACACACTCTATACGCACATTCACACCCGACGTGAGAAATTCGTCATCAACAAGACCACTCTCATAGCTCAACAGATAACTCAAGGCATGGGCTATTTGCATGCACGCGGTATTATCCACAAAGATTTAAGGACAAAGAATATATTCCTAGAAAATGGTAAAGTTATTATAACTGATTTTGGTCTATTTAGTTCCACGAAATTGCTGTACTGTGATAAAGGTTTGGGTGTACCCACTGGTTGGCTCTGCTATCTTGCTCCAGAAGTAATGCGTTGCCTAATGCCCCGCAAACCCTCTGTAGAGATTTTACCATTCACGGCTGCCTCTGATGTCTATTCATTTGGCACTGTTTGGTATGAATTACTATGTGGCGAGTTTCCATTTAGGGCCCAGCCACCTGAATCGATAATTTGGCAAGTTGGTCGCGGCATGAAACAAACCTTGGCCAATCTACAGACTTCACGAGATGTTAAAGACATATTAATGTTATGCTGGCATTTTACGGTTGAGGATAGACCTGATTTCCCCAAATTGTTAACACTATTTGAGAGATTACCTAAAAAACGTTTAGCACGTTCACCATCCCATCCAGTACAGTTGTCAAGATCTGCTGAAGCTATATTTTAAACTGAAGTCACAACAACCAATACTAAGACCTAAGAATACGATTTTTTCCAAATTAATGTAAATATTATTAAAACATACAAGAAATGTATAACATACAAATAGAAAATATCCCTAAACTCCTCTTTCTTCTATGATAAAAGGACTTTTTTCTTAACAAAAAGCATTCCTTTTTTCAAATTTCACAAAATAATTTTTGAATTAAAGTAGTTTTTTCTAGCAAACACTTATAAAAAAAAAAACAGAACAGTTGAACAAAGTACACTGATTGTAAATATTATTGAGTTGAGAAACAAACAAAATATGATGAACTATATATAAAAAAAATATTAACAAAAATATGCTTAAATTTTAAGTTAAAAGACAAAAATGGAAAGGAATAAAACTCTTAAAGAAATAATTCTATTTACATTTCAATAATGTAAGCAAACATAATTTAACAAAATACTTTAAATTAAATAAATAAAAAAAATAAATAAAATATGACATTATAAAACACACACATATGTACATATTTATATCAATTACTTTACTTTTAGCAGATAGCATAATTAAATTTTGTCCTCAATAAATATGCGAAATTAAAAATTAAATGGTAAAGACCGACCCTGCTTGGAAATTCAATTTAAACATAGACTTTTCCAACTTAAGCCGTGATTAAAATGTGAATTTCCAACATTTTGTTCCGCAAAAATTTGTCTATCTCCCAATTATTTATGTGTTATCGACGTTGTTGAGTACAACTTGCTAACTTTTATACTTATAAGTTATAACAGTTCTTCAAACGATGCAACTATTCTTCTGCTTGTTTTTATTTACTCAACTGCTGGTTGGTTAATGCGTTGTACTCGATCAACGAAATAAACTGGGATGTAAACCTACCGAGTTTACTTAGGACAAAATATATGCATTTCTAAGTTCGAATTGTGGTTACATTTAAGCAAATTAATTTTGAGAGGGTTCAAGATATTATTTTTCCAAAATTAATTTCTCTTCAATAAGAATTTTCAATTTGCCATTTATGTTTTAAAAACTGTGGAATAATATTTTTATAACTTACCTTATATAAAGAATGATTTTTAAGGGAATTGACCATAGCAGCACCTACTATATGTTGTATTAAAGGCAAACGTTGACCTAACGGAGTATCAAGAGATATATGAAGTTGTATGGAAAACATGGCACAACCCAAGGGACTTAGCCACTAAAATTAGAAAAATTAAAAAGTTAATAGGAATTTAATATAAAAAAAATTATTACACAAATTAAATTTTATGAATAAAGAGTTGATTTTAGCTAAATTAAATATCATTAAAAATATAAAACAAACCTGATTATTACTACGTCCAATACCATCAGTTTGTTGACGTGGTATTACCGCAATACCATTCGTTAATTCTAAATTCGATATAACATGCTGAGAACTGGTAACAACGGGAGCATATATAACTAAACGGCCTACATACGAAGTTTTAAGATTCTTTAAAAACAAATAGATATAAAGAAATATTATCTAATGGAAAATATAAAAAATTTACAGAAAAAAACTTACATCAAAATAGTCTACAGTAGAAAAATCTTCGGGACAGGAATGTATTAAAATGGGGAGTATATTTGAATTGACTTTAGGCAGTTTATCATCGGGACCACAAAATTTCATGGTTAAATTAGGTGTGGTTAAAATATTATCTGCATCTGAACTGGACTTTAGTTTTTCCAATAACTCGAATTTAGCCTAAAAAAAAATACGAAATAAATTTAAATAAAAGTTATTTTTTAATAATTAAAAATTAAATAAATACTATTTGTTTACCTCATGTCTACCCAAAAAGTAGGCATTTTTGAATACTAGTTTGGGTCCTGAACCATTTGCTGTTGACTTGTTCATTTGTACACTTAATGATAAGTGATTTTTTAACAAATCAGCAAATATTTCATGACGTATATTGTCGTTTTGTTTAAGTATGGAAAATTTGGATTCGTCTGTCTCAAATTCACTGGGATTTATTTCCAAGTGGACCTAAAAAGAATAAAATTTATGTTTTGTATATACATATATAAGAAAATAAATCATAAAATTTTTGACATGATATACATATGTCTGAAATAAATGTAAAAATAAAAAAAAAACAATATTTTGTCAATTCCAATATGTTTTTCAGTAAAAAATAACTCTACAGTATTTGAAATATAAACATATGAAATTTACCCTTAAATAATTCAAGTTTCTTCTACTAACTGAAAATAGCCTGTTAAAGTTATAGAAATTTGTCAAACATATCCGAAACTATGATAAATTATGGACCGACTATGTATTAGAAAATTTGGTACAGTCATTTATACTTATGTATGTGGAAGAGGGATTTATAATGGGAGTTATAGTAGATATTCCGGGAAGCTATTGTATGTTGGCTATATGAAATAATGGACCGATAACAACTAATTTCAAAATGTTTCATTCTTGTATTATCATTTCATTGAAATATCTACAAAATTGCGTCCTGTACTTTGTGCACAAGGTTTACAAGGATAGCCAGTCAGGGACAGACATAGTTAAATCGATTTAAAACGTGATTCAGAAACGATTGGTAAACATAAGGTGGGTGGTGTTGGATAACATCAGCCTAGGTTATAAAAATTACATATCTAAAAGAATCGGTATTTATAGTCAAAAATTTATTTTCATATTTTCCACAAATATTAAAGCGTTATTATTTTATTGTTTAACAGAGTGTCCCGTAAACAAACGATGAATAAAAATTAGCTTAATATGGGAAAAATATTAAAAAAAGAATGTAAAATTTATCAGCAGTTCCCTACAAACGATTGAAAGTCACGGCTCTAGAACGATTCGTCCAAATAATAATATTGAGTTTTATCTTAAAATTGGTATCAAAAAATTCGTAATTTTTAGCAAATTATAAAAACTAAAATATTTAGAATTTTTTTTTTAAATTTTCGTCATTTTTGTACATAATGCAATTGAAAAAAATGTTAATTGAAATACCTTTAAAAGTCTTCTAGCGAGAGAAATTTACGTGAGAACATTTTTTAAAATTATGTTTCCATAACCAGCATTTAATTACGATTTTTCTGATACCCATTTCTATTAATCTATAGAAACAAAATGTACAGGAGTCATGATTTTTCAATCCAGGTAGGGAGCTTAAGACCAATATTTTCGTATTAAGCCAATATTAGGCAAACATATAATCTTAGAGAAATATCCCAGCAAAAAAAGAATTGAAAAAGCTATGATTTTAACCTTGTGTTGTCATTGGAAGGAAGTACTTAGTGGTGAAAAAGAGCTGCAGAAGTTATTTTTTAACCGCATTTTTCATTGGTAATAATGTTATTCTTTAAATTACGTCTTTTCATTTCATTTGAAGTAACTTCCCTAAAACAATGTGTATAAAATTTTAATAAAAACTCTATTCTTTTGCCCTATTAAATAATTAAAAAAATGCTTTAAAAATTTATAAAAATTTATATTTTTGTAGAGAAATTATTACAATTTTTTCCGCTAAGAAAATTCATTTATTTTTTTCACTTTTGTATATTATATATTTAAGACTCCAAAAATCGGTTTAAAGATATGCTACCTTTGTTTCCACTTTTGAAAGTTTGAAAAAGTTTGCTCGTTTTGAAGAACTTCACCTTGTTCGCTGGATATTAACAATAGTTTAAAAAGAAATGGCTCATAAAGCAATGCAAAAGAAGTATAAAAAGAATAACATCCTTGCTAAAGCTAAAAAATTAATTGTTATAAATCTGACTTCTTCATTCCTATTTTTTTTTTTGCTTGGTCTGAATTAAAAACTAGAGTGGTTTGTATTGGTGAAGCTTAATAATACTTGTTCCGACAAAGAATCTTGCTTTTGCGACCTCTTTTTGCATTTGTAGGGGTGATCTAGGCGACTACTATGACTACAAAGTTTTAAAAAATAAGAAAATGTTAATGTAAAGAAAAAAGAGACTAATAAAAATAACAATTAAATTAAACATTTGATATGGTTAGCAAAGGTGTACAATGTATAAGTTTGGAAGAGGCGGGCGTTGAAAGGTAGTTTACTTTTAGAAATATGAAATTCGAATTTAATGTTAAATTAGGTTCTCATAGTTCATTAAAATTTGAGAGTGACCTTAAATTGTTGCCCAAGTTCTTAAGACAGATATTGCATATAATTCTGGTCGAAAGAACACAAAATTATGATATTGAATAAATAAAATTGAGGTGAACGTATCTTTCTGGGTTTTTTCACAAAAAAAAAAAAATGATTACTATTTTTCTAATAAAATTCTCTTTTACAGTCGCTTCACAGAAATGAATTTTAAAATAGAAAATTAATTTCAAATAAACGAAGAGTGTCGAAGTAATTTGAATCGCAGACAGGGATCAGTTGTTGAATCCAATGTTGCTTAGATATTTTTGCAAATTCAAAACCTTGACCTTGTGAAGTTTTTATTGTCGAACATAAACTTATGAAATAGACCCATAAAGAATCAATAAAAGTTGTATTTGGTAAGCTTTTTTGTATTGATGTGTTAACTGTTTTTTTTTGGTTCAGAAAATGTATTGTCCGCTGTTAAAAATATATCTTGCCCGAAGTATTGTTAAAGGTCAATTCAAGCTTTAATCAGTAT
>MINK01190972.1:246-16173 GCA_001735545.1 Phormia regina | reverse complement strand
TTTTTATTTTAAAGATGAATTACTTTTACGTTTTTGTTCATGTTATTAATGAAAAACAATTGATATTTAACTATCTGTTGTATTTTTTTTTTTTTTTAATTTCATACAAAAATAAACTATTTATTAACACAGATATGTTATTAAATTTTAAACACACGAAATAAGCTGAGAGCCACTGTAAATAAATTCTCATTTATCTAGTCAAATTCTATCAAGTCCACCTTTTTTTGTTTAAAGAAAAAAGAAAACAAAGAAATACGTGGCTTATTTTACTCCGATATTTTCACTTTTCAAAATATAATTTAAATAGAAAAACTTTAATATCTAATAATAATTTCACATTAAAATTATAAAAAAATGAAAAAAATAAAATGGAGAAATAAAAAAATGTTTTATAAAGTGGTTACAGTGGTTATTTTGAACAATTATCAACCCAATTATCAACATAGTTTTTGAATCAAATAATATTTGTATTTTAAATACCATTCAACTTTATATTATTACAAAAGAAATAATTATACATACACCTCTACCATATAAATAATTATTGGACTTTTAAATAAATGCCTACAAATATGCTGTTAAAAAAAAAAAAACATTTTTTGTGAAACGAAAAAAAGTCCAATAAGAAAAACAAACAAAAAGTTCATTCCACTTACCTCGGCAGTACGGTATGTAGGCAATATAAAGTGTAAGATATCAGAACACAAAGATAAAACTTTGCCACCTCTTAGAAAATAATCGACAAACAGTTCTCCAATTGTTTTGGGAACTGTGCCGCACACGACCAATAAAGCGGTGGTATTTAGCCAATGTTTTTGCTCAACTTGTTGTGCAGTTAAAGGATAAATGGTATAACTAAGAAAGAAATCAAGGTTATATATTTATTATTAAAATTCCAATATTAATATGAAATGAATAGAGAGTGCAATACAGAAATCCCCTTAACCATTTAAAATAAAAATACCAACAAAAAAATATCAATTCTTTTAATCAAAATTTTCCATTCAATAATAGTTTTATTACTTTTTTTTATTTTGAGGGGGGTTCAAATAATAAGGTCATTGTCGTTTATGAGCAACGATTTCAATTTCAATTTAGCATTTAAATGTAGCATAAACAATTTTATTGTATTATGATTTCGACTTACGTGTTATCAGCTAAAATTTCTTTTAAAGTATTTACAGCACTTTCTTTCGACGTAGTAGTCTCAGCATAAACTAAAACATTTAATGGTTTGCACTCGGTTAAACTATCTTTGTGTCGTTTTAAACTAGGACGTTTGGCATTATCTTTTACAGCAGAAGGGATGCTAGGTGAAGATGTAGCCGATGCGGCTATGGTTGATTCAGACTTGGCTGTTGTGATGCTGGATGGTTTGTCTAATGCTGGTTCTGTACTTTTCTTCGACAATTTTTCGTTATTTTTTTCCATTTCCTTAGAAGAGGAAGATGTTGCGATTGGTTCATTAGCTTTAGAAGCTACTTTATCATCGGCTTTTGATTTAGATTTTTCCGCCAACTTAGCGGCAGCTATTTTTTCCAATTCACTTGCTGCAGATTCTGCAGCAGTTGTAGTTGTAGTTGCTGTTTCAGTTATTTTACTAGCCTTAAAACGTCCAGTATCTATGGCTGCTGGTTTTTTTATTTCAGTTGGTTTTGCTCTAGATTTACTGGGACTTTGATGTGATTTAGGAGAAGTATTATTAACATTATCTGCCGCTGTTATAGTAGCATCTATTGCTGTAACCTTAGCGGTAGTCGCCATCTGTTCATCTTTTATAAATTTATCTGTTTCTTTGCTTATTTTAGACTTTTCTGGACTTGATTTAGTTGACAATTCTTTGGTAATGTGTTCCAAATTATCTACTTTTTTGGCTTCCGTTTGGAGAACTTTCTTAGGTGATTCTGTTTTTTTGGGAGATTCTTTGGATTTTTTATTTTCGGCTGCAGCAGCAGCAGCGGATGCTCTTTTCTCCTGGGGTATTAAATCCGGCTTAATAACACCAGTTTTGCCTTCTGTTTTATTTTTGTTATAAACATATTCCGTGGCTTGACTTGCCAAAACACTAAGTGCTCTTAAGTCCTCTAAATGTTTAGACCATTCTTCAGGTTGCAAAATCTCGTTGCTGCGTTGAGGTTTACGTAAATGACTCGATAATTTGTCATAAGGTTGTGGGGTACCATCATTTTTAACAGCTGTAATGCAAAGGGGAGTTTAAAATATATATATATTGTATAGATTTCATCGAATTTAAATACTAATAAAAATTAATGTATATACAACTTAAGCGGAACTAAAGAGTGAAGTTACATATAACGTAGTTGCTTACACTCAATCCTTAATAATGGTAGCTGATCATTGATAAGAAAATGATTTTGTAAAAAGGTGTCTATTAATAATTTTGTAAAGTGCTCAATATCGGTTTCAATAAGCACCGCTAGGTGGGAATCTATTTTCCAGGCAAGCAGCTTACCGTAATTTTCAATCTGAAATAAAAAAAAAAAATAAAAAATAATTTGAGAAAAACAAATCGTAAATAAATAACCAAAAGTTGTCTATGGTCATATAACACTCTATAGCCTAATTTATAGTTTAATATACAGTTCATTCTATTGTTTATTTTAAATACCATTTAATGTTACTGATGTTTTTTAAATTACAATTTTTTAACTAATGATAAGGAAATTACAAAAAAAAATCCTCAAATACTAATTTTATTTGTTGGAAAAAACAATAACTACATAAAAAAACCTATTTTTTAAACGTGTTTCTAGTATTTTTGGATTAATTTTAATAACGATTTTATATCAATTCAATATAAATCTTCACTATAGCCATGTTGAGAATACAATTATAGCTAATTAAAAAAACTTCGTTAATAAACACTTTCAAATATTTTTCCAATTTTAAAAAGTTATAAAATTAGATTTTTCGAAATCACGGTTAAATACGTGATCTACAACTTTTTAAAGAATAGAGAGCGAACATAAACTTTTCATATTGATTATTTTTTCCAATTTAACGATTTTATTTCACATAGTGAAATAAAAAGTGACCTAGTGACAGCTGATTTATTCGTAAGCTATTTTCAAGTTCAATTTTCGTTAGAGAGCAAAAAAGTTTATATTTTCGGGATACTTGTAAGAAAAAAATAACAAAAAATTATTTCTTTTGTATAGACAAGTAGCAACAGCACACAGTGGGGCAGAATAGAATTTGTTTTGGAAATATATCTGTAACTCCTTATCGGCTTGTTGGATTTTCATAGCAGATGAGTAAACAATGTTAAATTTGGAAGGGGCACAACAAACTTCTCAGGGGCTTAGCTAAGGGGTCTCAATGTTAGGTACCTCTGACATAAACAATTTTGAATCGATTGACAAATTTTCTCGTCCGATTTCAAATATTTTTATATATTGTTAAGACCTTTTAAAAAACATGTTTAAATGTCATATAATTTTCGAGTCATTTGCGTTTGAATTTTTAAGCACCATAATTTTGAATGTTCTTGGTCCATTTTTTTTGATATATGTATAGTATTTGCGGCCGTTTTTATTAGTTTTTTTTTTTCTTAACTAGTTAAAGAACAAAATTATCTATTGAGTAAAAAAATTAGGTCGATATCTTTAACGAGTCCAAAAATAAACGACTTTGATGTTAAAAATTGCAAAAACGACAACTTTTTTCCCTCAAAAAAGTATTTACACTCTTTTTTCTCTAAAATAAAATTTTCTTTAGCAACATATAATAATTTTTCACTTTTCTGGAAGGTAACTTCACAGAGACGACTTTAAGATAAAAAAACAAGCTCAATAACATAATTGGTCATGATACATACTTTTATATGAACGTTTTGACTTTAAAGCACATTTTTTTTAAATCCCGAAGCACGAATCGACAAGCGGAATATATTTTAAGAATCTTCAATATATTGTTAAAAGTTTTAAATCAAAATCTACGGCACTTCGGAAAAATGTGGATTTTATAACTGAAAATGTGAAAAAATTTACTTTTGGGATTTTCGTTTTTTTTTGGGAATTGTGGGATTTCTTTTACAAAAATCTTAGTTTCTGCTACTTATTTTATTTTATAAAATAAAATCTACATCAGCTGAAAATAAGATATCTTAAATAAAAAAGATTTTATTAAAGATAAAATATTTAGTTTCTCAAAAACAAAAAACAAAAAAAAATCCTTTATATAAAAATTAAAAATAAGAAAAAGTCAAAACTCGATTATTTTCATCTAAATTATATTGGATTTATTTCCAAAATATTTATCGATTCTGGCCCACTGTGCGGTAGTAATAACAATTCTTGTTTGTTGTATATGAAGTTTGTATATTATACATACTAGGGTTTTATAGTTTGAACGAAAAGTCGACTTTTCGACTTTTTTAATTTTCAAATAGTCGGTTTTTCGACTTTTCAACTTTTTTAGTTTAGGAATAGTTTTTTCGACTATTTTCGACTTTTTCTGACTATTTTCGATTATAATCGACTTTTTTGGACCTTTCGATTTTTTCCGACTATTTTCGATTTTTTCCGACTATTTTCGACTTTTTCTGACTATTTTCGACTATAATTGACTTTTTTGGACTTTTCGATTTTTTGCGACTATTTTTGATTTTTCGACTTTTTTCGACCTTTCGATTTTTTTCGACTATTTTCGATTTTTTCCGACTATTTTCGACTTTTTCCGACTATTTTCGACTTTGTTCGATTTTTCGAACAGGCTTCAAGAAAGTCGATTTATCGACAATTTTCAAATCAAAAAGTCGATTTCGACTTTTTTTATATTCAAATTTTCGTAGTTTGAAAAAATTTAGATTTATAAATATGAAAGTATGAAAGCATACGTTAAGGCGGAAGTTTTATTATTTGTATACTCAATCATTCTCCCTGTTCATAGCATTTTGACATTAGCACGAACTTTTTAGCAAGATATATTCAGCAAGTTTTCAAGATCAAAAACCAATTTATTCTCAAAGTAAAAAATATTCAAAAAAAAAAGTACGCGAACAATATTTTGAAAACATTTTCAGGTTTTTAATAATGGCCACTTGTTATTTTATAAATTTTATTTTATTCATAAAAACAGAAAAACATACCAAATTGGTTTTTTATGACCAAAATTAAAGCGAAATGTTATTAATATAGTATGTCGCAGTTCACACATAGCAATTTTTTTGCCGCAATTCTGACTTTGTAGACGAAAGAGGTAAAGAGTATGTAAAAGTTTAGTATTCTCTTCTCCTCTCTCTCCTATAAACTAAGAATTGCGACAAGAAAAATTGCTGTGTGTGAATCCGGGCTATATATTTGTTAATATTATCAATTTTTAAAATAAAGATATAACGAAAAAAATTTAAAATATTTTTTTTTATAATTGGCTAAAAATTGTGAATTGACTTTCGATCGCTGTTAGGGAACTGAAGATAAATTAAAAAAATAATATTTTCCTCATATTAAACTAATTCTTACGCATCTTGTATAGATTTGACAAGATTCGAATTTTTCTGAAATTGGTTTAAAATTAAATACAAATTTTTTGAGGAATCAAAAACAAAATGAGTCATTTCAAATGTTGTGAGAAGTACATTAATCTCAATCTTAACAAGAATATTTTCTTATTGTACTTTTAATAAGTTATTTAAATTATATAAAATTTATAATTTATATTTGTAATAAATAAAAGTAAAAAAATACCAGCAACTTTTCGATTAAATTTACTTAAAGTTAGTGCGAATGAAACCCATGCTTTAATGATTTTATTTAAACTGAATGTTAGAGTTTAATGGGTCTATGAACTGTTTAAGAAAAACTCTTGCTATCAAATTAAAAGTATCACGGTTTTTATCAAGCCGTATTTGAATTCAAACTTCAAATTTAACTAGGATTATTTGAAAAAGATTTCGAGAAATAAGTTAAAGTTATAACCATAGAGTAACGTATAGAGAAGAAATTCTCGTTTGACAATTAAACAAAATTTTTGTTTTGTATACAAAAATGTGTTTTTATTTTCTTTTGACAACAACAAAATATATTTGACTACATGTATTTTGTTGCTGCATGAGTTAGGTTTATGACAATCGACTTAGGTTTTTGACAATTAGTTTCGTCTCAAATTACTCTTTGATTATAACTTTTAATGTTTCAGTTTGTATGGATATATTTAATTAATTTATTGTTTCAAAATTTCGATGGAAATAGTAAATTTGGATTTGTAAAAAAAGATATAAAAAGAAAATCCCTAATTTTTTAATAAACTTTTTAAAATATTGCTTTTTGCATAAAATTTTGTCCGGAATCCAAATTTTTAATCGTTTGAGTCTTGCTTTTTAGATTTAAATAAAATACCTTTCTAATGGTATTTGTTATTAAAACATGTTAAATAGGAGCGAAAAAGCGATGACAAAGATGTATAATGTATAGAAGAAATATTTTTATCTATTAAGCTCAAGTTTTATTCGGCTTTCATATTATATCTTAAATAACGTACTCAAAATAATTTATTTATTTATTTCAATTGATAGTAATATAAATATATATTACAAAGATTTATTCGTGAATAAATTTATCTTAAATATTAAATAAAAACTATAAAAATGAATTCCATTCATATTCATTACTCTAATTCAAACGGCTCCCCAGTCAGAATATTTAATAATATAACAAAAAAAAAAACATAAAGTTATATAGTCCCATATGATTTGCTGCAAATCATACAGCAAAAAGCTAAAGAGTAGCGAAATATCTCTTAATTTTTGAACGAAATGCATTATTCGATTGAGAAAATAAACGAAGCTCAAGTGGCAAAAAATTCCAACAACCGAATTTCTAGAAGAATACGAAAAGGTGAACTCAGATCGAAGTTGTACTGGACATCCAGATTTAATAACTTTAAAAAAAAAACATTAATATATTACGATATGAAATAAAATTTCTAAAAGAACAACCCAAAAATTGTTTCAAATATTCAGAGATATGCGTTCGAAGAAATACATTGTATACAAAACGAATCATCATATTCGTAATACGGTTGAGCCTGGTAATGTTATAAGAAGTAGTACCAGATACAACTTCCAGTCCATACAACACATGAGTCATCAAAAGTGGATGAGGAACTAAATACCTAGTCCGACAAGATAATAAAATCTACGCAAAATACCAACAACAATTTAATTTAGATTTTTGGATGATGTATTAGATAAATATTGAATTAAAATTATATGAAAATAAAAAAATCCGCAATATTTAATTAGTTAAAAATATAAATAAAAATAAAACAAATAAAATACAACACAATACAGCAAATAAATATGTGAGTTGGGTAACTATTTTTTTAAAAGATTCGTTATAAGATTCATCAAAGAAAAATATTGCACTTTTGTTTACAAACAAAATTTTATGACTGAAATAAAATTAAAAAATAAATAAATAAACGAAAATAAATTTTATTTTTTTTTTAAACCAAATCTATTTTTAGAAATATGACTATTTAATATTTTGCATATTTTTTTAAATATCAACATATTGCTAATATGTATTATAAACAAGTTATTAAATTTCAATAGTTTGAAAAGATATTTTTATCTAATATTTATCAAAAAACGACGAAATTAAAGCAAAATATATATGAAAATGTTCCAATATGCTGTGATTTGTATATTAGATATAGATTTCCTTCAAATCTCCTTGATCTGAATTAAAAACCCTGAAATAATGTCATTTCACTAATGAATAACTGACTCACATTTTTCATCGACTCGACTTTTCGACTCACATAAATTCATTGACGTCTCACCAAAAATGTAACTAGTTGGAGTACATTAGCACAAAAGAATTTAATAATGCATAGGATAATAATTTGTTGCTATGTATGCATTATTCAAATGGAAATTAAAAAGCAATGTACACTAAATAAATATTAAATCTTTACTTAATGAAATATGACCAATAAAACTTTCATTGTAGAAAACCACATAATGTTAGTAAAACGAAATTATAATCAGGTCATTGTAATGTATGTAATTTAAATCACCAAATATGTAAATGAGATCATATTTGCATTTAAGTTTTGTCCTTAAACTTATAAAATTTCACAAAGTTTGATCAATATTTTATTTTTTTTCACATAGTAATTTATAACTTACCCTTACAATATCCTGTTGTTCGACATTATCATTTGAAGGCTGTATTTCTGTTTCGATCAGCAAACGTATAAGACCATGTTTATCTAAACTTAAACTGCGTAATAAAGATTCTGAAGGCTCGTTAAATGCAAATGGTTGCAGAGCGGGTGCATTGGGAAAGGAAATCCAAGGTGTTGTAAGTAGAGTCTGTAGGGGCATAACACAACAACCCCTATTATTGCCATGTAGCCATAAAATTTCTGAAACCTTGGCCACTTGACGATTTGCACATAGCTCTGAAGTAGCCATAGATCCATCTAAAATTACCATACAAGCAAGAGTTTATTTAGTAGTTCTATGAACATTATAATTCATTTAAGAACACTTACCAAATCCATCGTCAGAAGTTGAGGGTAAAGCATAAAAGGCTACACTAGCTTGTGAAGCCAATTGTTCTGTAATCTTTTGACATATTTTGCTTATACGCCAAGATTGTAAAAATGTAGCGCTCACGTAATACAATGTTAACATGATGATTATGATTCCGTCACTTAAAGCAGTCTTATTTGATTAAGAAAATTGTACGTGGAAGAGAAGAAATGAAGGGGGGTTTGTTTTCAAGTGATTTATAGTATCAAATGGAAAGATTTTCTCTTCTCTTTTCCAAAGGGACAAAGCACGACTTCAGTTTTTGAAACACTGAAAATGAAATAAAATTTTTTAAGAATTTCTTGAGATTTGGTTAAATAACTTACCCGTTTTCTTATTTGGAAAATACAATGTATTACGCTTTTACCACCATACGCAACTGCAGTTTTCTAGTCTTTACACAAATTTTCACAATTTTTTTCTTTTTATTCAAGCTTTTTTTATTATGTTTTCATAATTTCTTTTATGCTTTTGATTCATAACAAATAAGTTTTTTTTATCGTTTTTTATCGAAAGGAATATTTGACATGTTCCTTGTGTTGCGATTTTCTTAGTTTTTTCCTAAATATGGTAATATTATGTGGGATAAAAATGGCATCCCCCAATGGGTGTTTTTGTTTTAATGGGAATGTGGTAAAGAATTTGGGATTTCTTGTGTTTAAAAATAACATGGCTGTTCATTATAAATATTTTCGTTCAAAATATATTTTTATAAATAAAATAATTTCAAATAGTATTGTACTCTTTATAATATGATTTTAAATTACTTGAAATTAATATGAAATAAAATTATTTCAATAATATTCTATTTGTTAACAAATTAATTAAATTAAAAAATTTCCAAAGAATTTTAATCAAATTCCAATGTCTTCAACTAAATGGAAAATATATTTTGTTTCCTCCCAATAAGCATTTTTACTGGTTTTCAAGTTGAAAAATCTATTTCAAGAATTGATTCCAGTATCAAGCATTGAATTAAATTTGTAGTATACTTTAATTCAATGGTGTTCTCCAGCAAAAGGAAATTTAAATTCCAGTCAAATTTATTTTTTTGAATATTTTTAATTTTTTCAATCATATTTCCTGTATAAACTATTTTATTATTTGAATTAATGTCGATTTCCAGCAAAATATTCCAAGGCTGGAATTTTCGAAACTTGTTTGCTTATTGGGCTTAGCTTGAATTCAAGTACACTTTATTTTATCATCTATTCTAAAAATGAAATAAAATCTGTTTAAAAATATTTAATTTTTTCATTCATTTTTGAATAATTTTATTCAACATAAATTTGTTTGAATATGTTTAAATTTGTTTGAAAATTTTAAAAATAAGAAATATTTTCAAAATATTTATTTGATTTTTTTCTATTGCTTTCAAATAAAAATCCTAAAAATATGTTTCACTATTTTTATTTAAATAAAATATATATATGAATAATCATATAAAAAAAGTTTGAATGTTTATAAATAAAAATACTTAATGTTCTTATAATAAAAAAATATTTAAATTTTTTATTATATTCACAAGTAACGGCTATGAGAAATAACAATAAATAGTTTAGCATTCGAAATATTTTGTAAAATTAATTATCTTAGTGTTACGGCCTGTTGAACGATATATTCGTTTCGACAATTTATGTGGAAAACAACAAATAAATTTAAAATTTTGTTATTTTTTCTCACATATTTTGTAGAACTAATTAATTGTTTGACATCATGAGGTAGGCCGTAAATTCCAATTTCTTTATTTATAATAAATGTAATTCTCCAGATTTGTGAACAATCGAGGGATTTTGATCATAGAAAAAAATTAATTTAATTTTCTGTGAAAAATAATAAAGTTTGTGGATTATTTTTCTAAAAAAACCAACGTGCAGTTCATATTTTGTAGTTTAATATGTATAAAATTTAAGAAAAACTACTACATTTTTTATACAGGAGATTTCTTACTTCATTCGGTTACCATCTGGTATCACTTTGAACAGGGTACTTCATACAACAACTAAATTCAATTGAAAAATACAAAAAGTAATGTCAAAATGGATTCTTATCAGCCGGTTGAGTCAAGCCGTCGGCGGTTTTTCATCAGCTGCCAGCGTCGTAAAATTTTCAGCTTAAACATGAATTAGCAACCGATTTTGGTCCAACTTTTTTAAATATTTTGTAATTTTTAACTATTTTTTTTCAAATTAATTGAATTTTTTATTTATATTGAAGCATTTTTATTCAATTTAACTAAATAGTTTTATTTATTTTTAATAAATTTTTGATGAATTAAATAAAATTTTTTTTCAAATTAGCCAATTTTTTCTTCAAATTTAGGAATGTTTAAGTATTAGGTTTAACATTTGAATTTTTTAAATTATATATATAATATATTTAACAATTCAAATTATCATTAATATTAAGTTTTAATTTAATAATGGTTCCCCAACCATAATGCAAAACAAAGATAAAAAGGAATTTATTTAAAAAAGCAGATTTTGTTAATGATCCTAATTAATAACAACCCTGATTTACTTTGCCTTTAAAAAAACAACTACATAAAAATTGCTCCATTTTTAATCAATTAAAAACTATTCAAGATGGTGTAAGTTAATAAATAAAAATTAAATAATTTCATATTTACAATTTATAAAATTAAATTGCCAATTACAAAAAACGTTCGTATTTTTATTAATCCTTAGTTATGTATATTATTTCATAAAATTTGTAATAATCCAATTTGTTGTAATCCAAATATTGCATACATTTTAACTATTTTTTGGTTTACCTAAATTTTGTTGCTTTTGTTATGCGCAGCACTGTATGTATGTTGAAAAAAACGAAATTTAATAAATGAAAGGTCATTGAGAGAGGAAAAAATAAATTATTAACAAACAACTTTTACTTCGTTTTCAAAATAATTGGCAAAAGTGAATTATAAATTATGTTAAAAAATGTTTATTTTAATTTATCAGCCGTCTTAACAGCCGATTTTAAACCGCCGTCGACAAATTTTAGGAAAGCCGTCGCCGTAGTTAAAATTGTTCGACACAGGTCTCTGTCTAAGAGAGGATAAAAAGAAAGGAAAAAATGTCCAACTATATTCTTAAAGGAAACGGAAGAAAGTCCTTTTACTGCCATTTGTCATAAAGAAGTACTAACAAAAAATTCTAATAACAACGAAAATTAATTAAATACTAAAAATAAATTAATTTTAAGCGAAATTAAAAGTGTCTTTGTATTCGAGTGTAGACACTTAAGAAAATTGTGCGTTTAAAGTGGGTCAGTATATTATAAAATAGATTTTTCTTACTGCCAGACACTAATTTTTTCTAACTTTTTCTCTCTATTGACATTACAGACTTTTAATTTTAATTGATTAAATTATTTTTTTTCGGTGGTGAAATTAAGTGAAAAAGTGCTACGTGAATGAAGATTTTTACCATTTTGTGGTATTTTCTTAAAATGTTTTATCAACTTTTATGTTGTTCCTTTAGTTTTTTAACCTTTTTGTTTAATGTATTTTGGTTTATGTGTAACTTGGCCTCAGCCGGTATTCCCTGGTTTACCGTGCTATTGGTTGTCATATGTGTAGCCTCGAAATTTGTGAAATTGAAAAGTCCCGATGAAAAACAGCTGCTAAGATTATTGGCCGCCGGCAGCCAAGGTCTATATCCTGAAGATTTATCATTTTGGCCTATAGCACATAGAGGTGCGGGATATGATGCACCGGAAAATTCAAAGGCAGCATTAAAAAAAGTAAGTGGCAAAAAAAGTACATATACATATGTATATGTATGTATATGGAGTAGGTTATAAAGTTAAAATGTTGTCCAAAACCAATCATGACGTTATTTTTATCTTTAAAATGAAGACAAGGGTAGACTAGAGTCGGTGTATTTGTGGTATATACACATGTGAGAGTATGTATATGGGAGTGAGTATCAGTGTATAATAGTTAGAAAAAGTGCAAAGAGAGGGAGAGTACTAGAGGGGAGGACAATTGGGTGGTAGTAATGAATAACGGTAACAGTTGTATTTTTTACAAATTCGCAGACAAAATTAATGGTGGTTGAACAGATGTTTACTTTTGTGTTCTTTTTTCAATGAGTAAAGGGAAGTTACCCACGTTAAATGTTTATTTATTGGGTTGGGATATTTTATATATAAAATTTTTAATTGTAATTTGATATTTTTAATAGGAAATTAAGGTATGTTTTTTTTAAATACATATTTTTTTATTTAAAATAAACTAAAATGTAATAATTTTTTTTTAAATAACTTTGAATTAAATTTGTATTAAACAAATATCATTATTGTAGCTGTAATAAGTAAACAACTTAAATTCAAAGCTGGTTAAAAAGATTTTTTAATTTCAATTTTAATCGTATTTTTTTGATATTAATAGAGTTTTAATTTGGTTGGTTTGTTTAAAGAGTTTAGCACAATAATTTACTTTTTCACATTTTCATTTAGCGTTACATTTTAATCTTGTGGAAACATTATTTTGAAGCATCAATATCAATTTTTACAAACTAAAAACTAAATACAAATAAATTTTAGTTTTATAATAAATTTAATAATTTCATTTAATATTTTCTCCAGTGCATAACCCGTGGTTATCGCAATGTTTTAGTTGATGCCGGTCTCACATCTTGTGGTAAAATCGTCATTGTCAATCGTTTAACTTTGGAAAAAGCAGGTCTTTCTGGTAGCATTGCTCTACACACATTAGAATCTTTGAAGAAAATCAATATTGCAGAATTACATCCAATGGGGTAAAGTAACAAAATACAATACAAATTATTTTCAAATTTTCAAATTGTCTATATATTTTAGCAAACACTTTGATGCCGAATATGTACTAACATTAAAAGAACTTTTGGATTTTCTCGAAGATCAACGACTTACCGTTTTCCTTTACATATCCGATAATAGCTCTCAAATGTTGGAGTGTTTAAAGACGACTATTAAAGAGAATCCATTATTTATACAACGTATTATTTTAATAAGCAGATCTCCAATAACAGTTTATCAGGTAAGTAACAATTTCTCTTCGAATTCTACAGCTTTGCAAGTGTCTCAGGGGTATTCAGTTAAAATTATGTTGTAAGTTATATGGGTGCTTGAGAGGAAATTCAAAGTTTCTAATTTTATTAAATTTAAAAGAGGGATTTTTTTTCTCAAAATTAAAGTTTGGTTTATATCCCAGCAAAAATAAACAGAAGTCATTTTTAAGGAAGTTTTTCTTCACTACTTCCAAAGTATCAATAGATATATATTTTCGGGATCTTAAAAAGTAATAAAAACAATATACAAAGATGTAATTAAAAATATATTCAGAAGATCTTTTTTAAAATATTTGTTACGAAACATTAATTTTTTGTAAAAAAATTATTAGTTTAAATATAAATTCCATTAAATTTCCCTGTAGTGATAAAAAGAAAAATCCAAAGAATCCGTTTTTCATAGAAAAATCTTCCTATGACAAGCCTATGTTAAATTCATTGNAAATGATCCGAATTTGCACTACTTCTGNATNACAAGTTCNNGATCTTATTGACTTNTTTGNATGTTCTTTTTTNTCTGGGTNTTAATANGTNTNNTTACTTTATNAANTNNTTTNNTGTANATNNNTTNTTNNC
The DNA here is from genome assembly GCA_001735545.1 of Phormia regina. NCBI lineage: Eukaryota > Metazoa > Arthropoda > Insecta > Diptera > Calliphoridae > Phormia > Phormia regina. Next base: position 1,977 of record MINK01190972.1, on the reverse strand, counting down.
TAANNNANTAAAGAATGTTTGTTATTAGTTTTTTTTTTAATTTTTTCATTTAAAAACTTAACGAAATGTAATTTGGAAATCTAAAGCTTAGCCCGGGTTCACAAACAGCAATTTTTCTTGCCGCAATTCTGAGTTTATAGGAGAGAGAGGAGAAGAGAAAGCTAAACTCTTACATTCTCTTTACCTCTCTCGTCTACAAGAAAAATTGCTGTGTGTGAACCCCGACTTAATTTCAATAAGTTTAAAGTAATATGAAGCAATTTTTAGTTTGTTAATTAAAAAAACTTAACGAAACTTTTTTTTAACAAAAAACATTTCTTTAAATATTTGCTTAACTCATTTGATTAATTAAAATGTGTACCATATAAAACTTAACGAAATTTTATTATTTTTTAACCGAAACTTTGAAAAGAAATAAAAAAATTTAAAATATTTTATGGTATTTTTTTTTTAATATCAAAAAAAATCTTATTTCCAGCTTCGTAAACTCCATCCCGAACTGATATGTGGCCTATGGACTGAAAAATCTTTGGCTTTACCTTTACTTAAAGCGTCAACATTGATTACCTCAATATATGGTGCATTCTTTCGTAATATTATCTCACCCGTTATAGGCATTAGTGTAGTTTTTGTCTCCAAAGAAGAATTCAACTTGTAAGTTTCATTTTATTTCCATACTATTCATTAATTTATTAAGAAATTATATTTACTGCAGACACATTGCTGAACTATGGCGTAATGTAGGCGTAAGACCGATTGTTTATAATGTTAATTCTCCGAACGAAAAACGTTACTTCCAAAAAACTATGAAGACACAATATCTAACCGATTCTTTAAGATCCGAACCTCATTTATTAATGAAAGCTTAAAAGGCTTAAAAAAAAGAAAACGTAAGCTATTATTTACATTTAAACAAAAATTTAAGCTAAGTGCTAAAAGTCTGTCTCCTAAAGGCTTTAAATGACAAAGAAACAACTGGATGCGGAAGTAAAAACAAAACAACCAGCATTTAAGCCTACGTTTAATTTTAAACATAAAATTTTTAATGATTATCACATACAAATTGATATTATTTAACTCATCTTTAACACAACATAATTTACGTTAAATATTATTCGAATATACGAAACGTCCTTTTGATTTTTGTATGATTTATTTTATTTTATTATTTTTTTATTTATATATATTTTTTCATCTTTAAAGTATTACATACCAAACAAAGAGCTTAAAACTTAAGCATACAGATTTTTTTATTTTATTTATTATGTTATTTTTTTATAAATGATGCTATTTTATTTTGTTTATTGCCATTTTAATGTAATTTTTAATTAAAGAATTTTTTTTGTTACATTTGTTGTGATTTATTTTTACTTTTTTTCTATTTTCTTTGTAACGTAAATGTTTTAAACATCACGCTCAAAAATTTATTAGATTTATCTGTCTGCACAAATTATGATTTTATGTATAACTAGTATTTTTTTATTTATATTTTTTATACACTTTTGTAAATTTTCATCATCCTATTTTGTATAAGTGTAGTGTTTAAGTGCGTCTTTTTTATTTCATCTTTATTTTTATTTTTTTTTTAATAATCACATCACAATATGAAACCATTATGGTGACTATAGAAATTATATTTTTTTCTACAAATTAATGTAAGAAACTTTTAAGAAAAATACTGTATCTTTAAAAAAATACCAAAAAAAAAAAAAAAAAATAAATACAAATAAA
>MINK01190969.1:333-14407 GCA_001735545.1 Phormia regina | reverse complement strand
AATAAAGCTTGTTTTATTTCTGAGATATTTTGTTTTATGAAAACTTAAAAATAGAACATTTTCTGTCAACTTTAATTTTTAAAGATTTTTCGAAAATTGTGTACAATAAGTATAAAATATCTTACAAAATTTAAAAATTCTTTAATTTTCAAAAAATCATGAAAAATCCCAAATATTTCATAACACAANNAAAAAAAAAAAAACATTCAATCGTACTTGAATCCAACAACAACAAAAAATAAAGCGAAAAAATTATATATATTTTTTTTAAACAAAACGTTGAAATCAAGGTGTGTATTTTTTGAACGAGAACGTGTGTGTTTCCATATGAATGAAAATTTGTATATAAAACAATAATTTGGTCAAAACTGAAACAGCAACAAATACAAAAAACATACATATTTCGTACAATATGAAAAACAAAACAATTTAACGCAAATGAATGGTCTTAAGTCGAAGCACAAAAAAAAAAAAAAAAAAAACTTAATGGCATGCGCGAGAAAAAATAAAATAAAATATTTATAATGAATAAAATTATTCATGCATGATTGTCGTGCAAAAACCAAAAACTCACTCAAGGGTTGTAATTTTTATACATTTAACTACAATTCATTGGAATTTGGAAACAACAAATTCAAATTTACAATATGTTTGAAAGTGCAACAAATAATCAATTTTAGGCATGAATTTTGTTAAATCGAACACTTGTTTGTTGTTTTTTTTTTGTGCAATTTTCCATTTCTTTTATAAATGATTTACTAGTAAACGTTCTGCTTTATTTAGAGCGAGTTGCGCCTGAGCAGTTTGTATAAATATTGGGTATGTGAGAAAGTTATACGATGAACAAGATTTGTCTCATTCCGAATTTTTCGATTATACAAACGACGTTTCCCGATTCATAAGTTAATTGTATTACTTATGTTATTTGTATTTGATATATCAAAATATTCTAAGCCGATCCAGCTATATCTATATGTTGAATGCTTTATAGGTTACTGACTCATAATTCTACCAATTCTCCTATTTGATGAAGAACTTTAACGTCTCTTAATGACCTTTATTTTGTAACGTGATGTAACAGAATGGATCATTTGATCGTTATTCTTATTAAGAGAAGGACAAATGACTTTAGAAAGAACAAAAAATGAATATTATCAACTTGGCAATTAAAAAAAAAAAAACTAAGAAAACATTTTCTTACCAAACCCAATAAGATCAATCAGTTTCACAGCAGGGAGGGATTTGGTTGTGCGTTGATTTTTACGTTGTCTGTATGTACAGCTATGAGCAAGTACTTACTCCTATTGTTGAAAGCAATTTTAGCAAATCCTCATATACACTTTACGATTCACAAATAATTATTTATTACTTTTTTAGCTTTCCTAAATGTTTCAGTAATTTATGTAGATACTGGTTATTAACAAACCTTAGTATTGATTTTAAACAAAAATCTTTGGGTTTTATATGACGACCCGTGTTCAAGATGCTCCTCCAATGATTAATTTCTTTTGTGTCAACGTGTGAGGTAGATCTACCTACTGGTCAAAAACGTAAGAAAAGAAATACATAAAGAAGAAGAACGTGGCACAATATTTAAGATGTGTTATTGCCTTTGTTGTCAGTCAGTCTGTATGTATGTCTGTCTGTTTGTTTGTTCATTTGTCTACATAACCCGACAACATACATTATACGTTTCTACTTGATTTTAATGTGTTGCATGAGTTGTTTTTTTTTGGATTTGTTACTTCTTCTGTAGACAAATGTTGTATCAACACTCAATGTTAGCTGAGCTCAATAAAATGTACATTCTCATATTGTATGTATGTATGTGATTTTATGTTTACGAGTTGGACTTTTAGTTGTTTTTGAGTCGTTCATTGATAGAAATGATTAAAAAATAAATATAAAGTAAGAAATACAATTCGAATGCCACCCAAGTTTAGGGTTGTGGTCATACGTACTTTCGTACATACGTAAGATGTGGTATGTATTGTATAATCATCATCCGTCCATCTGAATGGTTAGTAAATGCGGTGAGTTTTTGACATTTGCCGCTGCTTCTTAAGGCAGGTAATTGTGCTGTTTGTTTGTTGTTGAGATATTTATCATTAATTTTTTACACTCTAAACAATTTTCTACTTAAATCGTATTAGAACATGTTCATCCTTCTTAGTCCTACTGTTTTAGACAAATTATAATGTGAATTAAATTTGATATCTGTATTGATTAAGTGGTGATTGTTGTATGTGTATTAGTAGAGTGTTAAAGATTTGTTCTACACTTCGAAATAAGCTTCAAAATATGAAAAGAGTCATCGAAAAATAAAACCGGAGTTGTAAACGAATTTGTGGGATGTGTCGGATTCTGGGTTTCTTTTATTGGAGATGAATCCTTACGTTGTCATGAAACATGTTAGTTGAGAGAAATTCACTTTGTAAATATAATTTGCTAGATATAATGAATAATTTGTGTTAAACATAAATTTTAAGCAAAATATCCTTTGAGCGTATATATATTTTTAATACCAAACACTGATCAACTATACAAACTCATTCATCTTCTGATCAACCACAATAACAAGATTAAAGCATTAATTTATACATCTAAACTTGTAAACTTGATCTCTTAGAAGGCAGTTACATAGAAATGAGAATCCCGTTTTAAAGTCTTAAAGTCTTTCGAAGTTTAACAGCCGTATTCACAAAAAATAATGTATGCTTGATAAAGGTTTACTATATATACCCTACACCACTATAGGTGGTTGGGGTATTATGTGTTTGTGCAAATATTGTAACGCAGAGAAAAAAATTTCCTACACCTACACCCACCATAAAGTATACCGTTCGACTCAGAATCATTTTTTGAGGCGATTTAAAGATGTCCGTCTGCCCGGTTGGCTGGCTGGCTGGCTGTGCATGTAAAGCTTGTCCGCAAAGTACAGGTCGCAATTTTTGGAGATAATTTGATGAAAATGATTTTTTGGTACAAGGACGAAGCCTATTGATTTTAGTCATGATCGGCCCATTATTTCACCTAGCCCCCATACAAATGTTCTCCCGGAATATAGTTTTAACTCTCAAAAATACCTTAGAAATTGAAATATTTTAATGAAATTTAACATTAAAATGAGTTTTATGTAAGTCATAAAATCTAATGCTGCCAAATTCTTATGAAGATCGGATTCATTAATTCTACACATTAGCTCCACATAATGAAACCACTCTATCCGAAAATCACATTTCAACCGTGACAATAAATCCGCATAAAAAATGTTAATAATTAATTTAAATATTCGACCACATATATACAAAAATTTCATTAAGAATACGGTGCCATACAATTGAACAATACAGTCCCAATATAAGAGCCAAATTTCGGGAACCACCAAAAAAGTGCAATAAATACATGTGAAATCTTAGTATCGACGTAATATTCTTGCAATAATCATGTTTTTACTTTTCCACCTTGAATATCAAGTTTAGGTTCCATAATTGGCTCCTTCCGAAATTTTGGTTCACATATTAGCCAAATGGTAGGGTATCATATGGTCGGTCTTGACCGACTATACCTTCTTCTCTCGTTTTTTCTTATGGAAATTTACATACAAAAAGTTAGTAAACCTTTATCAAACATACATTATTTTTTTCTTTTTTTGGTGAATATGGCTGTAAGTGTTTAAAACATTTGCAATTCTTTTTTCTCGATTATTTCACTAAAAATTTAAAACACGTGATTATGATTTGTTATATTAAAAACATATTGTTAATCATTTGTGACACCAGAATTCTGACAGAATTCGTTCTGTAAAGCTCGTAGCAGTAATTAAACAGTTTTGCTAAGTGTATAAAAAAATAAAGAACTTTTGAAATGAAACGTGCGACATCACTTCGACATCAAATTGACGACTTCGCACTGTTGTTTATTTGATTTTTTTTAATGTATTTTTTTCTCGCTTTTATTTTATTTTATTATTTTGTTTTTGTAAGTGATCTGTGAACATTGTTTAGTGCTTACGACAGCGACGAGATGAAGCATGATGTACAAACCGATATGTGGACGGGACGGAACGGGAGGGGAAGGACTGACAGACAGACAGAAAGATACCACAATATACAAGACAATACGAGTAAATAACAAAGATTAAGTGTAGAGTTAAGCTGTAGTAGTCTTCTTAATATTTAAAGATATTTGTGGAATAACTCAGGTAATTACAGTCTGTGTGGTTTTAACAAACGAATCGACGAGTCATGGACATATTTGTATGTACGGATGAATACATCGATATATTTACTATATTAAGGTATTGAATTTATGAAGAATGGGGTGTTATATTTTGTTGATTGAAGTTTGCCGTTTATTCACACAAGATAATAATTTCGCAACTGAGGTAAATAACAAATAAAACAAAAAAAGTTATAAGAAAAAGAAAGAAAAAAAATGAAATTAAAGTTGATGAATGTCTTGGCAAGTTTTGAGCTGTAAAGCCCTTTTAACGCATTTAAATGTATTAGTTCTTATTAATTTTTATTTTCGTTTGCTTTTTTGTTGTTGTATGCAATTTTGTTTTGTGTACTGAATTGCACTTTACAAACAGTCTCTGGACCTTAATTCCTTTTTATGGTCATTTGAATATCCATGCATAACAATTTCACGTTTTGGCGTATGAGCCAAACAACGTCATATTGCATCACTGGTTCCGCTGCTATGCTTACTGATCACAACATTTGCGATTTCACACAAAAAATCACCAAATCGAAACTGCTCCCAAAAACAGCCGGTAGAACGAAACATTGAACGCATTCAAGCATCTTATTGTGATGGTATGTTGGTTTGCGCGTGCGCCCACCTTATCGTACATAGTAAGTATGTGTATGTATGTATGTATGTATTATGAACAACATATAACATTTTTAATTTTTTGTTTAAATTGTTTTTAAAACATTAAAATCTCAAATATAATAAGAACTTAAATCATCAAAAGTTCTAGAGTAAAAATAATTGAAAACAAAATTATAATGGTTCAACGAAAGCATTGTTCGTAATGAAAGCTTATAGTTTGGCAAATACGAACATATTTTTTATATCAGTTGGTTGCTGATGCACATTGAGTACAGACAAAATTACTTTGTTTAAACAAAAACATTATCCTTTGTATTGTACTGAGAGAGAAAATAGTTTTTTTTTTGTTAAAAACGCTTTAATCTAAAGTTCCTTACTTGCTGGGTAATAAATAAATCTTGATAGCAAAACTATAAGAGAAGTGATCGAAATAGATTGATTTAATTATTCATAACCAGGGCTGGTAGTTTTATGCAAATGCAAGTTGTTAGTGAGACACTGAGAATCAATGTTGACAATTTATTTTTGCGAATTAGCTGATTTGGCATCGATTCGATGTTAATTCATATTTTTGCATATTTTTAGAAAAGTGCATAATATTGCATATTTTTATTTAAATGTTTACATATTGCATATTGGACGATTTTTATGTATTTTTTTTTTTTAATTTTTATACCCTACACCTCTATTGGTGATTGGGGTATAAATTCATAGTCCAGGAAAATAAGAGATTGCATACACCTACATATGTTGGTTTTCATATAAGCTACGTAAGTTATTTGCAATTAAAGATTTAGAAAAACTATTTTATATCTCGCATCATTTTTATTATTCTTTGGATTTATATAGCATCTAATTGAATTAATAAATTTAATAAACATTTTCATTAATCCGTTCACAACAAAAACTGCTTCAGCAATAAATCCTTAGCGATACTCGGTACGTTGATGAACTTTATACAGATGATGAAAATTATTCAGTTACGACTAACGATATTGAATATGAAGAACAAAAATTTGTTTTGATTCGTTCATCATTATTTAATTATATCCAACATTGAAAATATGAACACTTTGTAAACACTTTTGAGACCAAGATATGAAAAATAACTCTTACAAATTCATTAAATGGATTTATACTACATATGTGAATTATTATTTTTTAGCCCAGTTTATATCTCATTATCGAACCGGTTTGCCACCAATAAGTATTATTTTTCATTATGACTATATTTTTATAAAAGAACATCACTTCATATGGCAAGAAAACTAGGTAGCAATAACTGATGATTTCGATACGAGATATAGGAATAAAAAATAACTGAAACATTAAAATCTATAAGGATAAAATATTATATTAAATCTTACAAATAACACAATTGTCAGTTCAGATAGAGGGTATTAGTAAGCACTAAGCTTCTTAACAGTTTTCTTAATTGATTCTAGGTCTGGATGTAAATTGCAAAAATTAATGAAGTCAAATTATGTATTGAAGTCGAACTGAATTTGCCTTCAAGTTATTCAATAATTTCTTTAGTTATGGATTTCATTACCAATTTGTGAAGATACTCATTTTCATTTTGTAAGAAATTGAAATTTTATATCAGAAAATAGGCCTCTCTCAACCTCCACAACTGTTAAGTATACTAAATATAATGTTAATTAAAATATTAATTCATTTAAGCATCATGATGGAATTGATAAATTGTTTAATTGTAAAACTTTTTCTAATTTTCACTTTTTACAATTATTTGTAATTTATATAATCATTTTGATGAGAGGTACTATCTTAAACAATCTTTACTGACACAGGGAATTGCATTTTTTTCGGTCTTGAAAAGCCAAATATCTCACAAATGAATTTCAATTCACTCAACAAATCGATTTCATTCTTCTCTTTCCTTCTACCAAAAACATACATAAGTATGTAATCTGTCAGTGTAAAAACGTATAGAAGTGTGTCTTGATATTGCTGGCAAAGATCAACCGATCATGCTTTTTGTTTTCATGTAACCACTTCATACGATATGTGAATGCAGCCAAGTGTGAAGGACGTTTTGTATCTGTCTATCTATGAACATTAACTCTAGAAGTCTATAATTTACCAAAGAAATATGGAATAGAAAACCAAACAGAAATAAATGCTAAGACTTTAGCCAGAAAAAAACATAAGAAGTAACAAAGAAAATGAAAAGTGGTAGAAAAAAGAACAAAAAAAAAAACAAAAAGAACTTAACTGCAAATGAAAGTGTTGAGTTGTAAAGTGAATTGTAGTGGAGTATAAAGGAAGACTTTCATTATCAACCAACCTAAATATGAAAATTCCTGATAATGAAGATAAACACTAGTTTTAAAGCGAGAAAAAAATGAAATTAATTTAAATCATTGAAATATAGTGAGGTTAGCAAAAGGCGCCATGAAACTGATCTTAATCTTTGAAACAGCATTATTATAATGTTCATGTGGGTTTTCTAGATGGCATTTAAATTTGGTTGATTTTGGTGCTGGTTTTATTTTGGCCTGTTTTTACCTCATTGCCAATCATTTGTATTTTTATTTTGTGTGTCTTAATTACTTGACATAATACTTGTACGAAAGAGAGGAGAAGTAAGTGGAGCGTAGGGTTGAAATGTTGTCATGACTGGTGGTCTGCGAATTGCCAAAAATTTCACAATGCCACCCGAAGCGAAAGCATCAATTCATCAGAACCGGCAATGGGATAAAACAGCCACCATGCTGGATATACACACATATCTATGTGTGTGGTTATCAAAAAAATATCGCTAAAATATTATTCATATACATTATACCTATGTATGTATACATATAAAGAGATGAATGCTTGTTTTGTTGATATGATGGAAATGGTAGGAAGGTTGTTTGGTGGGCAGATCCCTAAGAAAAAGTCAGAGGATGAATAAATTTGTGTTTTTATGTGTGCTCGAGTAAAATTGAGCAATTTGAAATTCAATCAGTAGCCCTGACTGAATCAAGCAAATTATAGTAATTGAATGTGGTTCTCTTAAGGAAGAAGAGTCAACAAACACAAACACACACACACGCGCATAAAGTAACAGCAGCCCCAGCAGCAGATGAAAAACAAAAGTATGTATGTATGCCGGTGTTCCCTAAGTTTGTGGTGATGATTGGGTTATTTTTTTTTTGTCTTTGCTTTCAGCTAGCGGCAACAGACTGTTGGCGGTCGTCTCACACAACTACAATTCGTTAACACACATACATTCTCACATGAAAAATATTTTAAATCAACATCGCGGCTCCAATTGTTAGTTTTTCAAAATCAATGGCGACCACACAATGTCTGTGCGTAAAAGTAACTAATTCTTTAAGGCGGCGGCTCCAACAGAAGCAGCTGGAGATCGTTTACCAAAAACTAAAAAAAATACGCTAAAACTACATACAAACTCTGTTATTTATAATAAGTTTAGAGCCAAATTGATCACAAATTTTAAGTCAACAATGAAATAACTGCGAAATTTAAAAGGCAACGATTAAGACATAATTATACAATTTGAACATAAAAATGATTTTAAATGCATTACATGAGAAATTATAACAATTATCATGAATTAGTGTAGTTATTTATTTCCTTTTGTTAAGGATCATCATTTTTTCTTTTATTTATTTACTTTTTAACAGAAATTTGGTGGAAAAGTGAATGTGTGTCTGTGCGGCTGATACTGGGACAAATTCAACTTCATTAAATGATTATAAGATTTTTGTTTTTGAAATTCATTTGGTAGGTTTAAGATCAAAGGATTTTAAGATAGATAATTGCTTGTTAATAAACCACTTATCGAAATAATTTAATTCTATGAATGATCATCAAGAGTTCTTAACCGTTGCATAGTAAATGTACTTAAGAGGCATTAATGTTCATATTCTTCTAGCATTATTTCGAAAGATTTCTTTTAGTTTATTATCTCCTTAAGATTTAGAATTAGATGAAAACATTGTTTAAAAATTTACGAAATTAATTCCATTTTCGATTGGAATGGTTTTCTGTGACGGACTTGAAAAGCGAATTTGTAAAAAAAATTAATTTTCTTCAAATTTAATAAATAAATAAATAATATAAAATAATAAATTGTAAAAATAAAAATTGTATGGAATCTATTTTTTTTTTCAGAAAATAAGCCAATTTAACTCCAAAGTTAAAGAAAATATCAGTTTGAATTTTTTGATCTTTTATTGAGCCAATTCAAACATGTCGTTTCCGAGATATGGTTTAGTTCCTAAGCATAAATTTGGATTACAATGTTCGTTATTGATCACATTCAGCACAGATTGGTTCTAGCATTCAAAAGCTCGGAAGCTTGATAATATATAATAAAGCAATGTGATCGGAATATAAACCTTAGCATCTAATTCAATATATAATTTTATACTTCACATTTAAGTTAGTTATTTCCTTTAAATATGTAAAATCTTCTACGTGTTTTTCCTTTAGTTGTTTTTCTCAAAAACATCCCATGACTTATGAAATGCTATAAATAGCTCAACTATCCGTATCTATTTATTTCTACTTGCTGAACCTAATCTATAATATTAAATAGCGTAAATAAAATAAAACAAAAAACCCAAAATTACTCTATATTATCACTAAGTTACCAACGAACGGGTTGACAGGCAGGCAGGCGAGTAGCACGTGTTTCTATTGGATTTTGCAGTGTACGCAAACAACAGTACGAGAGATTATTACGTTAGTAAAATAAACTTAAAAACAATATTGTCAACAAATAAACAATTTCTAGTTAGACAAACAAATTCAAAGAGTGGGCCAAATAAAAAATTTATATCCCCCTCTTTTTTATATTTTCATAAAATTCAAATGTACTTCGTACTTGTGTTTGAATTTTTATTGTATTCTCGTATTTTGTTGCAGCAATATTTGCTTAGTAACCATAAATGGAGGAAAGTCACGGAATTGTCGTTATCATTACAAATTTTTCTTCACTCACACCCCACTCACCAAACACTCTACATGATCATTAACACATAAACACTCCCTACTTTTCTTGACGTCTTTATTATTTGTATAAGAGGAAAAACAAAAATATTAACTAACAAAAACTGTCATCTAAAAACACTCGTCTAAAGTTGGTAAGTTATTTAATTTTTCTTCATATAATTTATTTTATTTTTTAAACCCTTTTCTGCACCTTACCCCCTCTAAATTTTACTGATAACCACTTAAACATTAAAACACTTTACCCCATTTTTGCCTGTCTCTGCTATCAGAGGAAATCAAAAACAACAAATACACATGAAAAAAAGTGAAAAAAACAACATAAAAACAAAAACAAATATCTCGTTTGTTTCACGTGAACAGCTAGCACTACCTTTAGTGAAGGTCGCGTGCTTTTAATAAATTTAGAACATTCTTAGAATGAATAATAATAATCATGTGTTTATTTGTTGTTTTTATTTATTTTATATTACTTGTATATTTCTATTTTTTATTTTTTTTTGTTTTGTTTGTCTCACTGACTTTTTGACTGTCTGCTAGGCTGACTATCTGGATGGCTGACTGGCTGGCTGGCTGGCTGGTTGGTTATTGGAGATTCAACTAAAAATACTTTTTAAGCAAATTTTAATTCTAATGCGGGCATGATGATGATTATAACTAATTATGAGTGAGTATGATTATTATTATTATGGGTACGAGCACTTGCACATGTACTCACACCCCAGCAGCTGATTATTTTGAATTTGCGATATCAATTTTCTACGATTCCGTCAGTCATCTGTCTGGACATGCAAATGATGATGACGTTAACACTGATGAAGATCATGGGGAGGAGATGTTTTCTTTTAAGTGTATTTTCTTTAAGTCTATTTGCATCAGAGATGAGAGATTTAGAAATTGAGAATATAACGGTTCAAATAAAAAAATAATAATAATTTGGTACTTGTTTTATCGAAATTTTATTAAACAATATATTATAGTAAGAAACTTTTAACAGATATCGTTCAAGATACAAATTGTGATTTTATAAACAATTTAATTTTTTTAATTTTATGAAACTTGGTCCATTCTAGAACTAAAAAATATGAGTAAAAATTGTGTTCACAGAATTAAAAGTTGAACTGAATTTTGAAAGTCTACATATGAAAAAACGTTATCAAATTTTTACAGACTGAGAAAAATCACAATTCATAGTGGTTCCAAAACGATTTTTGGAAATGGAATGTACAATGTTGAAAATATGTAAAGAAAATTTCACATGGTAGGCCGTTACAAAAGACGTTGCTCAGATTTTTTTTTGTATGTTAGGCCAAAGCCCATATATTTTTTTGTTGAGCCCGGCTTTCACAATTGAAAAAATTAAAAAAGAAAAAACTGTTACCCAAATCGCTTCCGATTTTTCGTTACACACATTTACTTTAAGATTTCCTCTGTTCTATATTTAAGAAGTGATAAATATTATTAAATTAATTGCGATTTTAATATCTCTTAAACCAAAAAAAAAAAAAAATACAAGGGTGAATATAGAATAAGTATTGAAATACAACTAAAAGTACCATATATATATTTTGTACATTTTTTTATGTCCGATTTGTATCCATAAACACATATTTGTTATATTCTTTGCTACATGTTTTTGTACGTTTAATGTGTTGTGTGTGTTAATATTAATTCTTAATTTTTACGTTATTGTTGTTTTTGCTGTTATTAGTGGCGTTAATAACAATAACAATTATAACAATAGCAATAATAATAAGTATGTACATATGTACATACATATCGTATAGTATAGTATAGTATTCATATGTAGTTTAATTGTGTACAATTCTGATAAGCGAACAAGCCTAAGTCTATAAAAGTATGAAATGGAAAATAACCGCTAGCTATCACTTGACGTACATATTTCAATATTTGGAAATACATTTATAATGTACTTGTTATTTATTTATTTGTTCATTCATTCGTTTGCCTTCTTGCTGTTTGCTGGGTTGGCTTAAATTGAATGAATAGACGGACGGTTGGATGGATGGATGGATGATGGCTTTTTTGTTTTGTTTGATATTATGTTTTCGGAAACTTTTTATTTAAAGATTTTACAAACAAGTAAATAAATAAACTCGTAAAATAAGTAATATAATATTAAATTCATACAAACAAATTCGTACTCATAAGTATGTCGGTATATAAAATGTATGTTTGTTTGTTCAGTGCTTGCTGCCAGAAATAAAAAAAAATAAAAATTTCCACACACCAAAAAATATAAAAGGAACCAACCTAACTCCACTTTTATTATATAGATAAATAATAAACAAATACTATATAGATTTATATAATTTATTATAAAGCTTAACACATTTTAATAAAAATTTGTCTGATTTTTTTTGTCGCTTACGGAAATTAGAATTCTGTCTGGTTGCGTGTTTCCAAGTATTTTTTTTTTTATTGCATTAAATAAAAATAACTCATATGTTTTGTATTTAAATGTTTAAAAATCAACTTCATTTATTTTCCAAACTAGTCTACTTTTAAGACAAATTAAATGACATCAGTTAATTTTATTTTATTTTTAATTTAATTTAAAAATAATCTTTTTCAAAATATTTTTCTTTTTGAACTTAAAAAAGTTTTTATTTATAAAATCCCTTACTTTCGTAATATTCCATTAATATTTTAAATATTAAATATACATATTTGAAGTTCCTTAGTTATCATGACAATATTATGGGAGAGAGAGAGAGCGATTGCTATTTCACCTACCTTTATTTATGTCTCCCCCTAATTTGCAGACACATATCATACACAATAATAATTATAATACCGTCTATGGTGGTTCTGTGTTACCAAGTACAATTGTATTAATGAAATAATAAAACAAATTATTCATTTGTTTTCATTAAAAGTGTTACTTACTTGTATTATTCGCTTTATTTTAAAAATTTTCCGCCAAAATAAAAGCAATTGCCGTTACTAGGAGAGTGAGTTTAAAATATATATCACACAAGTATTATGAGACTAATTGAAATCAGTTGGATGTTATCATGAATATTATTTTTAATGTACGAATCAAAGTCTCCAGGGAAACTTAATTTTATAAGGATACAAAATTTAATAAATATTATAATTTAATAAATATTATAATATAAATATTATATGCGTACGATGGAGTATGAAAAAAATTATACAATTATTTGTTTATATATTATTATTATTATTATTATTATTATTATTATTATTATTATTATTAATATTATATATAAAAGAAGAATTATTTCCCTGTTTTTACCACAACGAAAAAAATAATTCTAAAAATTTTTAAATTAACTTTTTTTACACAAAAGTCATCGAATATTTTATCGATTTAATACAATATTTAAAACTAAAAAATAAAATTTGTTGGACCGAAAATTCAACAAATTATTAAGTTACTGTCTGACCCATTAAAAATATATATATTTTTGCTGTTAATTTTGTTTTGACTGTTTTGACTAGCATTTTAGAAAAAAATGCATTTTTCACATTTCAGAATATATGGGAAATAGGCGTATCCTTGATCTGATTTTTTCAAAACTTTGTATTTATGTATACTTTGGATCTAATGCGTTTTTCTCATATAAGGCGTGTGTTTTGGTTTCAATTCAAATAAAAATTTACAGACTCACAAATAATATATATTTAACTTGCAGTAAAGTTTGATGTGTTCTTGCTCCAATTAGAAAATAAATTAGCAGACTAAATAAACTATTTTTTAGCAATAAACTAAACTCACCCTTGTTACTAGGAACCATAGATCTAACATGCGAAATACTTGGATTATAAAAAATATTTGCTATTTTCTTTCTAACTGTTGGAAGTCTACATAATAAAGAAGATGTACAATTGATCCACTATGTTCCATTAGTTTATATAAGATAGATTAAGATCAAAAAGTGTAGACCAATCACAGATTTATAGAAAAAATATAAAAATTTAAAAAAGAATATTTAATGATTTTATAGATGATCGCAGTTTTTATTTATTTTTTTTTTTTATAAAGGGAAGAGAAAAGCAAACATATTTTAAGAAAAGTACATTTTCGATACTTAAAATGTTTGTAAGAAATTATTAATAATACTTCCAAAAAAGTATAGTTTTGACAGAAGAGGGGGCTATAAATTTAAAAATATTTCACAATGACAACAGAGTGTTAAAATCATAGTATAAACTAGTATAGAAACTGGCTCTCTTTTTTTTAGTAAACAATCTTCACATA
>MINK01190968.1:0-32307 GCA_001735545.1 Phormia regina | reverse complement strand
ATAGGTCCATAATTGGCTCCTTCCTGAATTTTGATACACATAGGCAATGGTGTAGGGTAGGGTAGGGTCAAGACTGACTATAACTTCTTCTCTCGTTTTAATTGACCTTTTTAAACAACTTTTGATGCAATTATGTTCATGTAACGAAAAAAAATCAAGACCTGAAATGGTTCCATGTGGTGCCGGCAATAACGAATAATAAAAAAAGTGTTTGAAAGTAACAATTGCTGTAGTCGCGGATTTTAGTATTATTAAATTTATATTTTTAATTTATATTTTAGTTATAGCATTGTATAGTTTGCGATTTTTTTTGACTTTTCGGAAAATGAATTCGAAATTCTTTCAAAAATGGAGATATTTAAATGGCTCCATAGAGTATGCGTATGTAAAATATTTGCAAATTTGTTGACCCACATTTTTTTAATATATTTCAAATACAACATTCTAGTATGAATAAAAAATAGTTGCAAAACTTATCAAATATACAGTAAACGGCATATTTCATATTATATGTTCTAATATTCTAATCCAATTTTATAAAATTCTAATCCAATTTTATAAAATTCTATTCCAATTTTATAAAATTTTAATCCAATTTTATAAAATGATATCTCATTTTACTCATGATGTGTTGTCATATCAAAATTTTGCTTTATTCTTATTTAAAGATAATAAAAATGATTAAAAATTTATTTATTTATTTTTTCTAAATTATTAAGCATTTTTTCCCGCTAGAAATTCATTTATTTTCACTATTTTGAAAGTAATTATTAAGAAGTTTTACTCATGCATTTTGTTATACTCCTGAAGTGGTGAAAATGTTCATTTTTGGAAGATCTCTACAATAGATTTGTTACCAAGAAATTTGCGTTTGGTCCCACTGTATGCTACACTCTAGCAATGTAGTCTTATTCTTATTCAAAATATTTACTACTATGTATGATATATTTTATAACTGTTTGAATGACTTTTTGCCAAAAAGTACAACTTTTCGATAAACCTCTCCTAAATGACATAGACTTTTGTTGGAAATAAAATAATAATTTTAATTTATCCATTTTCTTGAAGGTTGTTTAAAAAATTAATATTTCCTTACAAAAAAACTCTTTCTGCAATAAATAATAATAACAATTTTGTTTTTATTCAAACGTCTCCAGCAAAAAATTTTAATGATAAATCACATTTAATTTGTAAACTAAAATCATTAAAGCGAACTATATTAATGATTTCAATTTCAATCGAGTACAATAAATTTTTCAACTTAACTAAATATAAACATATTATTATTATCTTTTTCAACAAACTTTGAAATTCCATAAAAAATTCCAATTTGATAATAATTGCATTATAATTTTCCCAAAACCAAGAATAGAAGAAAAACTTGCCATTCATCCGTCTTGTGTTACTTTTTTTTTTTTAAACATTCTTACTAAAAATAAAAAATGTTATAAATTATATGACTGATGTAAAATGTGCCAATAAAATTTTTTAACAAAATTGTTTCAAACATGGAATTTATTGTTAAAAAGAAAAAAAAATAGATTTTTTTTTGCAGCTTGATGGTAAATTATCCTTGAACTCAAGGGTTTATATTTTTTTCTTCGTGCACTTTTTTGTGATAATGGTTACTGGTTCGTATATATGTATGTATTTTATATGTGACTTTTGGAATAAGAAAATCTAAAAAAAAATTAAATAAAATCAGTAGTAGTTGGCAGCTGAACCACTAAAATGCCATCAACTATTTAATGTAGTTTCAATTTGATGGTAAATTGTAACACAGTAACAGCTAGTGATCAAGTGAATGAGTGGGTAGTGAATGAGTGGGTAGAGTTGGATCATGGCAACTAATCTTGTTGTTCCTGTTTAGCGTTTGTGTTTCTTTTCAGTATATTGGAAGAAATATATAAAAAGTTCCTTTGGTTTTGAGTCAAGTATGATGATGGAATTTTTCCCTTTTAGTTTTTTTGTAATTTTTATTTTTTTATTCCTTTACTGATACGAGTGACTTTTACTGTTGCAGCCTGCAAATTGACTTGTTGAAAATATTTTGTTTTCTTCTTCTATTTTTGAATTTGTAAATGCTTTTATCGTAAACCTTATACAGCCATCTACCAACAATGATTCTTTTTTCATACAATTTTAGTGAATTTTACAAAAGTTTTCATTGAAATACTAATACACAAACTACATTGATATTATAGCGATGCACGGTGGAATAAAATAAAAAATAGAAAGAAAAAATTACTAAATTTTAAAATTTAAAAAATGATAACAAACACATTATTGCTAAAAATTAATTCTTAAAAATTTAAAATAATTAAATACGTTTTATTAAGTGACAAAAATCACCAAACATACCAAGTGATGACTACAAAATTATTTATTGGTATGTTGCGAAAATCATAAAGTAATTGTTTGTTTTGTTGTAAACGTAAAGGGTACATAAATACAACAAAAAAGTTGTTCGTTTTAATGAATTTGTCTTCTACTTTTGTACAAGTTATTTATTTGCAATTTGTTTTAATGAATACGTTCATTGACTTTTAATATCCCTAGAGTAATGAGAATTGGTTTAAAATTAATCGCGTGACAGGTTCCCAGATCCCAGTTTTGGAACTTTATATGACAGGAACCTGTCACTTTTAAATTGGGTTGTCATTGGTGGTAGCTAATTAGCCCCTTGGGTTAGGTCACAGGACTGGTCCAAAAAGACAGGTTCATTTTCGATTAATGTAATAAAAATTTAATAGGAATTCGGTAATTGTTTATTTTTTATTTATTTTATTTTATAATGTTTCGCTTATGTCGATAGTGGCCATTTTCAATCCTGTTTAGACACCAAAAAATTAATTTAGCCATTAGCAATTTTCATTTGCATTTAGCTATTTTTAGCCATTTATACATTTTTTGTTATTTTTTCAATTTAAAATTATATTTTCTCCATTTACGTAAAAACTAAATATTACTAAACAAAAAACGCGTTGAAGTAACATTTAGTAACTCCCTAACGTAACTCACTAAGAAAACAACTAGAACTTCACAAAAAGCCTAACTCAATTGCCAGCGAAACATAATTCTTTGTACGTGTTAGTAGAACTTCCTACAGAATAAATTTATATGTGTGTTGTTGAGGGAATAAATAGAGTTGAAATTCAAACTGATTTCTAGTAAAAGATCTAGTCAACTAAAAAAAAATCACAATATAAAATGGTTAAAATATACCCAAAAATTCCGAAAGAAGTAGTTTAATAATCCAAAATTTATGGACTTATTTTCTGCATCTAAAAATTCTGAGAAAGCGTTCTGAAAATCTTCTAAAATATAAAAGAAATATATGAATTC
Source organism: Phormia regina (assembly GCA_001735545.1). Taxonomy (NCBI): domain Eukaryota; kingdom Metazoa; phylum Arthropoda; class Insecta; order Diptera; family Calliphoridae; genus Phormia; species Phormia regina. The sequence continues at coordinate 28,962 of MINK01190968.1, read as the reverse complement.
GCTTAAAAGTTGATCTCACTTTCGTGTTCGGATGCGGAAGTTTTTTGCCGAATAAATTTAGTAAAAATAAATTTAAGAAATTATCATTTAAAATTTTATTATTTCAATTTTAACTTTAATTTACTTTTGTAGGTTTGGTTTAAAAAAAAAATGTGAAAAATGTTGCGACATCTATGATGTACCCAAAAATTTTTTAAATATCATAGAAAAAAATTAGTCCTACTATAAAAATAACAACGATTTTGACTTTATTGATGGCATAATTTTTTAAATTCTTACTTTTATTATTATTTGTATGACAAAAAATTGAAAACTAAGAGAATATGATCTCTACTTAAGTAAATTATATGTTTTAGTTATTAATTTTCTGATATTTTCATAAATATATTTTTAGCCATTTTTAAGACGTTTTTGGTCTCAAGGAATTGGCAACACTGCAAACATGTAAAGACGATAATTTACAGATGTGTTGTACACATCCTTATTTTTTATATTTTGAAAAACTACTTTTTGTTGTTGTCTTTAATAACGCTCATATTTGATATGAAATAATATATTAATTTGGGAACACAAAACTAAATTATAATATATTCGTCCAAATTACATAATATTTTTAAAAATTTTGTATCCTTCACATAATATTGTCACTGAAGAAAATCTTTTATTTCCATAAAATGTTATAGCTTCAGATCTTTAAGAATGTAAGTAAATTCACATTAAATTCACTTCTAAATAAATCTAAAAAACGCTCCAAATTTCACCTTTTTAATTAATATTTATATTTAACGTACATGTTTCTTGAACCAAATAAATTTAATGAACGATTATAACATGCTATACATTTGAGAGCTGAATTATTCGTTAAATTTAATTAATATTTTGTAGGTTGAATCAACATTTATTCGAAAAACCTGTAAAGCTTTTATGCTGACTCTTAAAAATTTGCCTGTAAATCTACTCTATTTATAGTAGGTAACTTGACTCCTATTATAATTAGGATACAATTTTCATTTTAACTCTCAGTCACTGAGACTTAAAAATTATTTCTTCTTCCTTCTAGTATTTACTTTTATTTGCCAAAGTTTTCTTTTTACAACACTTTTATTAAAAATACACAACTTTTGATTGGCTTCTGAAAAATCGGTATGCAAAGCATAAAAAGAAGAAAATCCATATTTACTTTTAATGATAATCTCCAGTCATTTAATAGCATCGAAAACTGGAGTTTATCAAATATTATCGATTGTGGTCCAAAGTTTTTATTATAAAAAAAATAATAATTGGGAAAAATTATTTCTAATCATATATATCAGAAGAAAAAAATTATTCGAATAAAACAATTGTATTAGTTAAAATATATCTGTAGTTACTTGAATATGAGTTCTTGTCCTTATAGAATAACGTAAACCTGTTCTCAGCTATGGTCAAAATATGTTTTTTTTTTTTATTTTTTAATTGTTATCTTATCGATAAACAAAGATCATCAGATGTATAATTTAATCATCAAATATATGTAGTTCGTAACATTCTTGGTGGCAAACACGGATATAGTTAGTTACCTATTTATACAAATATTTATAACAATCTAAATACAAATAACTCAATCCCACTGTGAAACTATAGATATTGACGAGGAAAATATACCGTAACAATTTTTCATAGTTTATCCTTAAAGCATACAAAGTTAGTTTAAATATTGCTAGTGTTTTTTTTTTATATTCTATGACTTGCATATTTCCATGTTTTAACCATTTGTAGAATTTCGTTATTGAAAAATCTGTTAGACATTGCGACCACATATAACAATAAATATATTTATACTATTTCTATTTTTTTATATTATGGCTACTTTTATTCTACCCTAAACATTTTAACGATTATTGACGATTAGCATAAATTTTGTATTATTATCATTAAATTTATACGCTTGCTCTTTGGGTCGGTATTTGGTTTAGTGAGTTACATTGCTTCCATCAATTCGTTGCCATATTTTTAATGATTCAATAGAGATTTCTAACCATAAATCGCATAAGGAAAAAAATCCATTGATTGATTTGTGTTTTGTTGGTCTGTTTTGCTGGTCTTTTATCATATTGTATCATGATTTTTATTGCATTTTATCATTATTGGTCAATTTATTTGCATAAATAAATTGTTTAGGCAGATTTAGAGAATAAAATTGCACGTGTGGCTATTTTGCTATTGTGCGTAAATAATTTTATGAATTTTTTTAAGGCCAGTTTTAGAGAATAGTTTTAAGAGGGGCAACCAAAACTATGTAAAATCATATCATAGAAATCATTCAATTAAATTGTTATTTATTTATTTTATAGAATTTTTTCATTGATATTTTTTGGATATTAAGAGATTTGAAATACTTTTGCACATAATTGAACTAAATTCTCATCATAAGGTCCCCATAATACAAATAAGAGTAAATTATCTCAAATATTGTCTATATTTGTATAATAATAAATGATCATCTAAATACTCACTAAATAATTAACAAAAATGTGCAATTGCAACGTATTCTAAAACATGATACACAGAATTTATTCTGAAATTGATGGCTCAGGTTTTGAATTATTTAAGAAAATTTAAATCGTAAAAATATTTAAACAATTCTTTCCATTGTTTATTTGCTGAATTAATATGGATCGTTCCAAATAATGCTATTTGGAGATAACACCAACAAATATAGCAAGAACTAACTCAAATTATATATATTTAGTTAAGTGAAGTACTTAACTAAAATTTTGGTTATGTCTGGCACTCAGTCACTGTTTACAAATTTCAATCAGTGGTCTCTTGATACTAATAATGTTGATATAACCAAACCTATTAAAGATATTTCTTTCCAAAATTAAATCTGTGTATATTAGATCTCCGATAATTAAAAATATTATACAAACATTATGAAGATATCTGAAATTCTCTTTATAGTACCTAGATTAATATGTGTCCAAATTGAAAAGTTAGGTTATGTAACAATATCATTAATTATTTCAAATTGAATAAAAACTTAATATTAATTTTTATTTACGTCAAAAGTACATATAAGGGCCTTTAATTGAATATCATTTGACCCAAAAATGACAAAAAGCTTCACCCTTTACAATACGATTATATTTTCAATAGACAAGTGGTCAAACAGTCAGACAGATAGATGGATAATTTCGACATGTTACATACGGAATGACAAAGCCAACAAAACTATCATATTTTTGAAAACTATAATAATCAAATATTTTTGATTGTAGATAATTTAAAATTTATTTTTAATTTTAAGGGCATGCACAATATAAATATTCTTTTTTGTTTCGTCTTATTTTGGGTTGCCCTGAGTGTAAGCAATATGGATTAGCTTGTTTTGGTTTTTATTTCATATGTGTGTATGAAATGTACATACATATATATATTTTGAATATATATATTTTTTTAAGTTATGCAACACATCAATATAATGTTATATTAATTCAATTATTGACATTAAATTTGCATAATTAGGAAATTAGTTAGTTATTGTTATATATAAAATAATATATTGTTTACACATGTGCCACATAAATTCACATACAAAATTTAAGAAAATAAATAAAACAAATTTTTAATTGTTGTACCAAAATTACTTTTAATATAACAATTAATTAAGACTATTTAAAGATTATCAAATATAGATATATTTATAATAAACCTTGATAAACTTTTTTTGTAATTTCAATAATTATTTATTATAATTAATTTATAAAGATCATTTTCTACCAAAATAATCCCATTCTCGCAGCCCCCGATGTCCATGGCCGGTATTTAGCATGTAAAGCCTTTAAAGCAGCCATACCATCACGTAATTGAGATGAACTACAAGTTTTATATTGCCATATATCCAAACGAGTTTGCACAATAGATTCACAATTTACCAGACCCTCTTTAACGTGTTTTAAAATTTGTTCACCTTCAGGTTTAGCTTCTACAGGTAAAGCTTCACGTATATATTGTTCTATAGCCAAAGTAACAACATTTGAAAATTCAAAAGCCTCTTCTATTTCAGGATCTACTATTGTTGTTAAATCATTAGGAGTGTCAATAGTTTGACTAAAAGATGAGGGCACAATTAACTAGAAAAAATATATAATTTTATATATCACTATATATATTTGTTACATAAAATTTATTTCAAGAAATATTACTGCATTGAAAATTAAACAAATTATGGATAATTTAAACATTTTTTTTGTTATTTAAAATTTAATAATTTATTTGTTGCCGGTTTGATGGTTTTAAAGAAACTGAGTGTTATTCTGATTTTATTTTATTTGATAAAATTTATCTTCTTTTTATTTAATAACTATTTAATTAATTTAAGATTAGATATCTAATGAACTTAAGCGTTTAACACATATAACTTGTTCTCATTTAACACAATGTGTTTTAGTTTTATTTAAATATAACAAACATTTACTTTATAACATGTGAAATTGCACCCTACAACCGTTAGATTAATATACCGATTTGTACAATTATATTATTGTGTGTGATATTTCTCTACGTTTCTTTTGACAAATAATTACCATTTCGATTACATTTTCTAAATATTAATATACAAGCTATGAGATGACTATAGTGTGTCATAAATTATAAATATTTTATTGCAATATTTTTGTAAATATTATTGCTTTAAAGTTTTCATGTCCCTTTATCTTTAGAAAAATAATATTTTATGAATATTGTTATAAATGTTTTAAGATAATTAAATGCAGTTTCTTCTAGTAATGAGGGCAAAATTTTGTTGATTAGTTTTTTCTTCTTCTTTAAGATTTTATTTTAATCAGGTTCTAAAAAATTAGAAGTTTTTTTTTTTCATTTTCCGAAAACTAAATATTGCATTCAATAGCTAACAATATGCTGACCTTTGCCCTGAACTTATTTTTTTTTGTATGTCATGAGTATGAGTGAGAAATTTTCCTCCCCAAATGAAAACGTTTAATGAAAAATCTGTACTAAGTCATAGAATTTAAAGAAATAGTTAAAAAATCATTATATTTTCCTTCTACATAATCTTGAGCTTAATATGCATCCAAATGGAAAAGGAACTTTTATTTGAGATCATTCATACTTTGTATGAATATCTTTAATTCTTAATATCTCACAAAAGAAAAATGCCTTTAACACATATTTCTCATTGAAAATCTTCTGTATCTCGCTTAATATACATCAAAATGGATAAAGTGCCTTTATTTTTGATCACTTATATTTCTCACTAAAAAACGACATTTTATATGAAAAACCATAATCCTAAATATCTTGCTTAATATGCATCCAACTTTTATTTGTGTATAATCTTGTATGAAAATCTTAAATCCTTATTATCGGAGAGAGAAAATAGAAATTTATCTTCCCAACATAAAAACGCTTAATGAAAAATATATACTAGATCATAAAGTTTAAGAAATAATTAAGAAAATTATTATATTTGATGCATTTTTTTTAATTAGTTTATCGTCTCCAAATTTTTAAACATATAAAAAATTGTTATATTTATTTTCTTTCGTATCATAAACTTTACATAAAAAAGTTAAATATATTAGAATAACAAATTTATTTTAGAAAATAATTTATTCAATTAAAAATTTGTTTAAATTCACAAAAATAATTATATCAATAACAACTGTAAAAAATGTGAAACATAAAACGTTATCCAATTAATGAATTAATTAATTCAATCAAGTAGACGATTGAATGATTTAAAAATTTATATTTTCATAACATTAAACAGAAGTGTTTTTTATTTTCTTCTTCTTAAAAATTAAGTTATCGTGGCCTTAATATAAGTCCTTTTGTATTCAACATCAATAGTTTTATTTATGAATTTCGAAAGTGATCACATATCATAAATAGAGCTACTTCCCAACCATGAGGTAAATGTATCGAATGAGTGGGGCAAAATCGGCAACACTTTCTTATTTAATATTAACATAAGAAATAAAAAAAAAAAAAAAAAACAAAACCACTAGTTCGAAAAAATGATTTCATCGTTATCAAAATAATGTACCCCTATGGCGAATAAACCTCCCTATATAGTGTAAGTCATCTCTACATTATCTTCCATTTTGCTAGTGTAATTAAAAAAATTTAACATTGAACTAATTAATATTGCAATTTCTGTAATACCAAAATGCTAAAAGTAATAAAATAAAAATTCTTCTTACAATTATAAATGACAGCTTTAAAATGTCAAAAAGTATTATAATATGGGTGTGTCAAAATAACAAACAATATGGGAAGTATACATAATTTAGCATTATGTGTACTTTGTGAACTAAATTGTACCAAAACAAAATTAATTTCACAATTATTTCGTGTTCGAGCTATTTTTAATATCTTTGGATATTTTATTATCCAAAAAAGTTCAACCAAACTATTTATGCTATTTTTTTATTATAAATGTAAAAAATGAACAATTTCAAAAATGCAATTATAATTTTTTATAACTTTATTGAATTATTCATTTACTTTTTTATTTATATTTTACATATATTATATATCTTCTAAAACTAATAATATTCTAACAATTTTAAAACATTTAAATAAATAAAATGTAACTATTTTTTACAAACAAATGTACGTGTGCATGAATATTATAGAGTGTTTATATTTCCACCCTTTCTAGCATAAAATTATTCAACTTCTTTTCATTAAATTTGATTTTTTTTTATTAATACTCAAAGGCGTCAAGCCATTTTACCACACTTGACACTTTACTAAAGGAAACGGAAAGAAAAAGAAATTATTATAAAATTTTCTTATTTCTACAAATAATGCACACATGAACATGTATACCCAGCAAACACACATTGTTAAATTTTAAACTTCATGTTTCAACGAAACCCTAATGAATTACACGCCACGAATGTTGATGAAGTGTGTTGCTGCACAGATAATACGTATTCCACCTTCTGTTGGTACACAGTGGACCAAAAAAGGATTTTTTTTTTTGAAATAATTCTGTAACTTTAGAGCTCCTGGATGTATTTGAATGAGGAGGACAGATTCGTAGCGGTCTGGGGGACGAAGAGTGGAACTCCAAAGTTGGTCACCTCGAGTATGAAAATTTTTTAAAAAATCGCCAAAATTTTATTAATGATTTGAATGAAAAAAAATTTTTCACACAGATAATCCTTATAATTCTCTACAAAAAATACGCTTACATGTGTTGGTTATCACTTTTACTTTTAGAGATAGTAAAGTTTTGTCGCATTTTTGGACATGTGTTTTTTTTTATTTTTTTAAGTTGGCGAGCACAATTTAAGTAAAAGAGATAACCCGCACATGTAAGCGTATTTTTTGTAGATTATCTGTGTGCAAAATTTTTTTCAATCAAATCATCAAATCATAAATGAAATTTTGGCGATTTAAAAAAAAAAATCGTACGCGAAATGACCAATTTTGGAGGTCTACCGTTGTGGGACCACTGAGTGGTGTTTAATTTTAAACAAACGAATTATAGATCTGAACTCTCAAGACTTGAAACTAATAATAAAGTGAACAATTTTAGATCTATTTCATTTTCCATTTTTAATTCATTCAATCATGTTCAAAAATTTCGATAAATTACAAATTATTTAAATTGTTTGTATTTTACTACAGTTTTTGTTCACGGATTCACGAAATTGAGGACAAATGTTGTGCTATCTTTGTTATGTTGCAGTCTTTAAATCGTTTAATAGAATATAATCGAGTTTTTATGATAAAATATTTTAAAAATTGTTTGGTATTTTTGGCACGGCTGTGCTACTATCACCGGAAAACAAATATATAAAATTAATACTTGTTGTATTGTGTGTATTTTGCGCTATATCTCGTTAATATGCCTGAAAATGTCCACATAGGAAGATAGTCCCAAAGTCTGAAAAATAATAATTAACATAAATAAGTGATGTTTATAATGTTCAATGGCAATATAGTGGACCACCAGAAAAAGTATTATGTATCATAAAATTTCATTTTCAAATACAAATATTCATAAATAGCTACATTTATAGAGGAATTATATTCCATAGGATATGTGTACGCCAAATATAACCAAAATCGAATGATATATGTATATTTTTTAATCCTACAAATCTCAATTTATATTTATTTTTAAATAATTTTCTATTTAAAATCAAACTTAGGTGTATGATGGGATACATATATATCCCAGCAAACACAAAGATGAGATATCAAATTGAGAATGATTTGAAATCAAACCCTACCTCAAACGTCAAACGTTTGAGAACGCTTTGAAAATAATAGTTTTCTCAACAAAAAGGGGAATTAATTTTCAAATTGAGAAATGCTATTATTATTATTATTAAATCATTATCAAATGAAATTCTCAGACATGTGGATTATGACTAAGTGTTGAACATAAAAAAAAATTATTTGATTTTTAATTTTATTTCTTTTTTTTATGTGTTAATTCATTTATTAATTTGTAGCTTTGAATAATTTTTTATAAAAATAATATTTTTATATATAATTTGTAAATATTTTTGCTTAAAAGAATTAAATAGGAATATGTAAAATATATAATTACTTAAAAACACAAATTTTAGATAATTTTTTAAGCAAAATTAACTCAAAAATGATTTCCAAATATCCGCTGCTTAAAGTTCATGTAAATATTTATTTATATAATTTGATAATAATATTTGATATCAAGTTAAGAACGTAAAACTTTTTCAAATATTTTTTAAGTTATCTTTAGGTTTGATAATGATTTGATAATAACAGTTGATATCAGTTTGAGAAATTATAATTTTTCAACGGATTTTTCTCAAATGATTCTCTATATATATTTTTAAAATCGAAATTAAAACCTCTATTCACATTTGACACATGTTTGATATCACATAATAAAATCGTTATATTTCAAACGTTTGATACCGTGTTTGCTGGGATGTACCTTTACACACTCTTATGTGCGTATATTTTTATTTTAATAATGGACTAGTATGAAAAAAATAATAAAGGTATTTAAGTTTTTTTTTCTTTTTATTAACTACTAACATTTACAGTTCATGTGAAATCATTCACTTCTTAATGAACTTTTTAATGTTATCGTTGTTCTAAATATTTAGTCTTCTCAAATGTAACATACATATATAAAGTCCAAGAACAATTTTTTATTTCTTACTACATTATGTAAACAGTTTTCTAGTTCGTTTATAGTACTACTTATTGTTGCTACCACTTTATCCTTTTTTCCAACTGACTTTAATTGCAATTTCGCATGTTATTACTGTGTCATTGTTTTAACAGCATTTAATACATTTAGTTTTATAAGGGGTTTTAAAATTTTTTTTCTTACAATTTTTTATTTTATTTGATAATTTTAAACAATGCATGAAGATTTGTATTGAAATTTAGCAATAATATCATTACACTATATACAGGAATATGATTTTTATACGACTATTGTGAATTATTTTTATATTAATTTGACAGTTTTCTTTTGTTTTTAATTTTTATTCAAAATCTATAAAATATAGAAAAAATAGTATATAGGTACATATAAATATTTGAATAAAATGCACTTAACTACTTCTCTTAAATAAACAGCTTGACTCTTGGTTTTCGCTTCCAAAGTGAATCATATAAAACAGTCACTACCTACCAGAATGTTAGGACAAACTTTTTGACTTGAGCAGGGTAAGATTGTTTATCAAAAATTGTCTTTTACTCTATATTGCATGCTACAAAAGATATTTTTGTATGAATGTTGTCGGCAGCATCACTCCTTATTATTAAAACATTAAAACATATTATTAAAACATATTAAAACATTAAACATAGAAACATTAATATGAATTCCAACTTACTTCTTATCTACGTCCATTGGCGCATGGCAACACTTTAATTATAACACATGATACTTTTGCTAATGGATGTATTTTTTTCCTCATGATATTCTTTGAAAAATATGTTTTTTGTTTAATATTTTTTAGAATGTCAAATAAATCTATTTCACAATAGTCTATATCACCACCAATTTATTAGTATGCTATTGAATTGAGGCTGGTTGTAATTGCCGAATTCAAAGAAATAATCAGTAATAAGTAACTAATCAGTTATTTCAACCTCTATGACTAAAGTTGTAACCGTATTTCTATTAAGACGATGTCTTTATAATTCTTTACGTAGAAAAATTGTTACCTATGTACTTTTTTAATAAAGACAATACAATTTCGCTGGAAAATATGAAATTATTAGTATAGGAACCATTATCCAACCAATACTTTTTCTGTGTGTATATTTATATGATTCTGTGGAAATCGAAAACTGAAATAACAAACATATAAAATATTTTAATAAACTAAAATATTTAATAAACTAAATATGTATGTTATATTTTTTAACAATAACAGAAAATTCCGATTTCGCTAGGAAATAAAGAATAACATCACATAACCTATATTTACTTAATACATATTGTTAATTTTTAACAATTTTTATTTATTCGGTATTAAAACGCGTTGGGCAAAATTTCTAAGCATAGGGAATTGTATTTATAGTAGTCAAAATAACGTTATACAGATAAAAATATTTCAAATTATTTTTTAATAAAATTATTAATTAAATTTGTATTGGAGTTTAATTATTTTATTTATTAATATAATAAATTTTCTAATTGGTATGAATTTATATTTTAAATAAATTGACAGTTCTTACAAAAAATATAAAGAAAAATTAAATTTGTTTCTATGAAAATTTAGAAATAAAATAAATTTGACTAGTTTTCCAACAATCTTCAGCTCATTATGTCCTTTTAAGAAAAAGTAGTAATAATAAAATCAATTATTGTAGTTATTAATTATCATTTTGATGATTAGAGCAAAATCAATTAAAAATTAATCTATATTACAAATTTCGTAATTGAAGTCGATTTTTACATTTTTCTGTGTAGTTAGTTAAATAGCATCAGTTAATATTGTAAAAATAATTTATAATCGGATGCCTTTATAAAATCCATAACAATCAACATACGGACTGATCCATGGACATCGTAGGATGCTGAATTTATAGAATAATAAGTAAAAATGCTAGAAATTACAAATAAAATGACTAATTTATACATATCAGACATTTGAATTAACTTTTATAAATATTTTTACCATTAAAATATCAACAAAGAAAAAATTCTGAAATTATATATTAGATTTGATATTACATAATGTTTTTATATTTATATATTTTATATTTTATTATTAACTTTTTACTAAACTAAAAAAATACATAACACAAAAATAAAATCAATTATAAGTAGCCGTTCAAAGTCCATATATAAAGTGCATTGAAAAATAAACTAAATTTTTAAGCAGCCACTTCAACTGGTGCCGATGTGACTGCATTTGCTGCTGCCTGAGCTCTGGCTATGGCTTCATTTTCAATAGCTTTTAATTCATTTTTCGATCTCTGAAGCTGCAAAGCGGAACAACGTATTTGCATCCAATGCAAATTAACTGCAGTTACACAATTATTAAAGCCTTGTTCAGCATTGGCCATTGTATCTAAAACGCGTTGCCTCAGATCATCTGGTAGGTCAGGATCAACTAAAAGTTTATCAGCTTCAGATTGCAATACAATGTTTTGAAAGAATTGTCCAGGTGTTAAACCACCAAAACCTAAAGTTGGGCCTAAATTTAACCCTAAGCCCAAACCCAAATTTAGTTGAGACTGAAATTTTTGAAATTTGTTATTATATCATATATATGTATATATGTAATTTAAATCTTACCTGAGAAAATCCAACAGCGCAAATAAATAGAAAAGTTAATACTAATTTCATTTTTAGTGAGTTACTTTGGCTGTTATTATTATTATTTGTCGTTTAATATTTAATATTCGTTTTAGAACTGATTATAAAGATTCGTTGCAAAGTTATTTTATAGACGTTTATTCATGGATCTTATCTTGTTTTGTTCTATACCAACCTAGTAGAGATTACGCACTGATAAATAAATTAATTAAATTTGTTCTGGAATGCATTTTTACGATGTTGTTTCCTTTTAGTTAAATTTGTTTAAGATTATAAATCTGTTAAAGTTGTTTTCAATTAAGTGCAAAGTTTACGCATTATTTGTTTAGATGAGTAAGATGTATTATGGTATGACGTCAAATAATAAATACTCCAGTTAATGTGTAATAAAGGATATGCGATACGATCATGAATTGTATATGTAAAAGATTTGCAATTTTTTCGAATATTAAAATGTATATTCTATTGTCGAGTTGTCCATAGAAAAATATAAAGAAAACCGATATTACATGTTTGCTTTCGCTAAAAAGGCTTCCGCTGTTTGTGTTGTCAAGTTCTTTGTCTAACACATGGTTGGAAGCATAGAAAAAAAACATAAATCAATTGTCAAAAAACCTAAAGGCTCAACTACATGGAATACTTTCGCTTCAACTGAGACTGACATCTCCGCAACTCATAAATGATAAAAACCTAGTCGTTGCATTATTTTGTTATTAAAATTTTACATAATAAAATATTAATATAAAGAAATTAAATTTAATATATAAAAAATTAAATTATGTTCCTAGTGGAAATAAGGAGTGGCAAATTAAAATTTTCAACTAATCCAAATGAAAAGAGTTGAACTTCTATTTGTGGTCTATGGTTGGAAAGATTTTCTTCAGTATCTATTCCATTGCTTTTGGAGTATTTTTTTTTTTAATTGTATACAATTTGTTTAAAAAATGTTCGTTTAGGATTAAAAAACGTTCAAAATAGTTCTGTTTCTGAAGCATTAAAAACCATAGAAAACAACAAGATTATTAATTATTTAATTTTTATACCCACCATCATTGGTATATTGATTTTGCATTTCATGTATATATTTTCTGGGTCCTTATTTGATTCAGGATCGATATACCTTGTCCGTCCATCTGTTGAAAGCAGGATAGGATAAAATCGGTATATAAACAAAAATGTATAACTAAAATACTAGAAACACAGCGTGTCCGTTATAATTTTATTTCATACTCTTATGCTGATTTCTCTTAAACAGAAACATGTACGATAACAAAATTTTTTACAGATAGTTCAAGGGTCAATATAAACATATAAACCAAAATTGGCCGTTATCCGCTTACTCCCATACACGGTGAGAAAAATCAACGAAATTTTGTACAAATGGTTTAAGGATCAATGTAAAATCGGAAACAAAAATGTGCGTGGTTCTCCTACATTAGGCCTAGGGTTGCCAGTTCCAGATTCATAAAAAGCTGGACATTCGAGATTAAAAAGCTAGATATTTATTAAACAAATATTTTTGCACTTTGTTAGGAATATGTTATTTCAAAATACAATTATATTTTACTTATGATTTGTACTTGGAAATATTGAGATTTAATTATATTTTCAATTTAAAACTTGCTAACCGATTTAAAAATGTAGTTTTTATTAAAAACATGATATAATTTTCAATATATTTAATATTTTTAGAATATGTTACTATTTGTTTTTTAGCAGCTTTTTATTAAAGTTTATAATCAAATATTGGGAATTAAACCCTTATTTTATTTAGTTGGACAAATTGCATTTTGACTGGACACTGGATAAACCTAAAAAAAAAAAATTACAATCCAGCCCAACTGGCAACTCTAATTAGATCCCACCTACCATATCATAGCATAATTATAAAGTACTCGCACATCTACAAAAACAAGAATTCCTTGTATTTTGTTAGTGTAAAACTACTCCTCACAATGTCAAAATGATATGAACAGAAAATGAGAGAACAAAGGAGAGGAAGAGTAAAATGTTCACGAAAAAATACAAAAACAATTTGACAGTACCGCGAGGTATATTGATGAAAAAATTGGAAAACAGCTGTTCTTACGAGTATTCTTTCTAATTACACTATGTACCATATAATGTAATATTTGGAAAACTTGATAAAATATTTAACATTAAAATAAAAAATATAAAATATTTAACATTAACACTAACATTATGTTAATAGCAAATATAGACCCTTCAACTTGATGTTAACATTAATTTTATCAATTTCTAATCTATGCCGCGAGTAACGGAAACTTAAAAAAAATATTGTATATATGGGGAAAGCTTACGTTTGAAAGCAATTAATATGGGATTGAATAGAACACAACAACTGGCAGCACCAATGCACAAAAGCTTGCCATTTTTCTTTGTGCTGGAAAGTGATGCCACTTGTAATGAATGAAAACCGTTAAGTTTAAAAATATGTCAATATTAAATAAATTATCCAGAGACCGGATTTTAATACTTAAAAAAATAATATTTATATTTTTATTTCAATAGAAAAACAATAGTTAATGTTCAAAAATATAAATATCGATAGTTTAGTTTTTTCATCATGATCAATATAAAAAATATTTTAATTATTTTCAACTTTTTCCATCAGATGGAAAAAAATTAAACAACAACAATTTCATTGAGTAATAAATATTTTTGAAACAAAACAAAGTATAAATAAAAAAAGCAGTCATTTAAATTTTTTTCCAAAATTACAAATCTTCACATATTTTTTTCAAGAAATGAAGAAACATTTTGAAGATATTTATTTTGATTGAAAAATAAAAATCAAACGTTTTCGGCTGCTTTAAATTATCTATTTATAAATGAATTAATTTATACAATTATTACAAAAATTATGTAAATAAATTTAAATGTTTAAATATTTGCAGTTCTACTTTTCTTTGAGTGTGATAAAATAAAAAAAAAAACTAAAACTTCTTATAGAACAGTTATTGATTTTTCTCAAATTATTCTCTTCAATTTAAGTGATGTTTTTTTTTTTTTTTTTTTTTTTTTTTTTTTTTTTTTTGTGCTTATTGCTTACATATTGGCTAGTATATATTTTTGCTTTATTAACTTTATTAGCTTTTTTAAATTAATTTTTAAATACCGTTTGCATAATCTTTTCTGTTTTTTAGTATACATTGCTTTTTTCCATGGACAGAATATATATAGAGCAAATGGACCAACGAAGAAAAACGTTAAAAAACACCCCCACAAGTAGCCTTCAACTTGACATTTATTCATATTTACCATACATAACATCGAAACGATCTGGCCACATAATGTTTGCGATTGTGCAGAAAAATTGTAGAATGAAAAGATGAAAAAATGATTGTAGAAAATTGTAATAAAAGAAGAAGCATTAGTAGCAGAAAAATATCGATTTGCCATACACGATAAAACGAAAAAAGTGTTCAGGAGTAAAAAAGTTGTGTAAAAATTTGGTAATATTAGTAAAAATTAAAAATAAATTGAAATTATTTATCGTAAAGAGTTAATAAGAAGCAGTCGTAAATTGCACAATAAAAAAAGTTGAGGAAAAAGTATTTTATACAATAAAAGCAAAAAATCCAAGTGAATTTTCTGCGAAAAAATTCAAGAAGAGGAGGTGATTGATTTTTTTATATTGTAACTAGCGTGTGAGTGAGTGTGTATTTGTGTCTGTGTATTAGAGAAAGTTCACAAGTCCAGTTTGGCGTTTACCAAAATTTCAGAAACATCTAGAGTCCAAAAGAGTTAAGAGGAAAAATGGCTTTTGCCGGACTGAAGAAACAAATTAACAAAGCCAACCAGTATGTAACGGAAAAAATGGGTGGTGCCGAGGGTACCCGTTTAGATGTCGATTTCATGGAGATGGAACGTAAAACAGATGTAACCGTTGAACTAGTGGAAGAGTTGCAGGTGAAGACAAAAGAGTTCCTGCAGCCAAATCCCACGGCAAGAGCGAAGATGGCAGCCGTCAAGGGTATTTCGAAATTGTCTGGCCAAGCAAAGTCGAATACGTATCCTCAGCCTGAAGGTCTTTTGGCTGATTGTATGTTGACTTATGGCAAAAAGTTAGGTGAAGACAATAGTGTTTTTGCGCAGGCGCTAGTTGAGTTTGGTGAAGCGCTGCGTCAAATGGCTGACGTTAAGTACTCGCTGGATGACAATATTAAGCAGAACTTTTTGGAACCACTGCACCATCTGCAGACAAAAGACCTCAAGGAGGTGATGCATCACCGCAAGAAGTTGCAAGGACGACGACTCGACTTTGATTGCAAACGTCGCCAGAAGGCAAAAGATGATGAAATACGTGGGGCCGAGGAAAAGTTCGAAGAATCATTGCATCTTGCCCAAATGGGCATGTTCAATTTGCTCGAGAATGATACCGAGCAAGTTTCGCAACTCTGCACTTTCGCCGAGGCTCTCTACGAATTCCACTCGCAATGCGCAGATGTTCTGCGCGGCCTTCAGGAGACGTTAGCTATAAAGCGTGAAGAAGCCGAGTCGCGTCCCAAGCCGGAGTTTGTGCCCAAATCCCTACTCGATTTGAATTTGGATGGTATGGGCAATGACACGGAGAGCTCGGGCACACCATCCCATCACAGGGTAACTGGTGCGTCTCCGCTGCCATCGCCCATGCGTTCGCCTGCTAAATCGATGGCCACAACACCGTCACGCCAGCAGATGCAGCCCTATTGCCAGGCTTTGTACGATTTCGAGCCGCAAAACCCCGGTGAGTTGGGCTTTAAAGAAAATGAAATTATTACTCTGCTGAATCGCGTCGACGACAATTGGTTTGAGGGCTCACTCAACGGCCGCACTGGATATTTCCCCCAATCATATGTGCAAGTGGTGGTACCCCTACCCAATGGCAATTAAATTTTCTTTAAAACGATTGCAAACCATATATACCATAGCTGCAAAAACTACAACATTTAAAAAACCAGGAGGCTGAACAATTGAACGTTTTTAACGTTTAATCAATGATGGATGCACGAATAAATGATGACGATGAAGAAGTAAGTTTATTAAACGTATGTATGTACTAACATTTTTGGTGTCTATGAAACAAACAAAATTGGCAAACAATAACTAATTTATTAATTAATTATAATATTAATTAAAATAAAATTTTACAATTTAAATGTTAATTACAATTTATCTACAAAAAAGAGAAAAAAACATAAATTAAATGAAAAAATAAATGAAAACTAATTCAATTTTTAAAAAGCAAACAAATTTAAATCAACAAAATTTAGTCAAAAAGCAAACTAAAAACTATTAAAATGGAAAATAATGCTTCAATTACGAAAGGAAAATATTAACGTAAATTTTAATGCTTATTATTTTTTGGAAATGTATTTGTTTTTAAATTTTTTTTATAAAAAAAAAAACGATTTCTATAACATAATTATTTTAAACTAAAATTATACATAATTCAATTTTATTATCTCATTTTTTAAACCTCCTCCTCATACTCCCTCTATTTTAAAGTAATTACTAATAATATTAACAGGTGTTGTTGTCTACATTTAACACACTAGATTTACTTTGATACTATATAAGTTGTCATATTGACAAATCTTTGACATTGATGCTAATTACAGTACTGTATGTATTTAACATATGAAATTATCAAATGAACAAATTGATATTGAAAAAATATCTTTTAGATCTTTTGACATTAAATATTTAAATAAGTTTAATAATTTCAACTGGATATTACGGATTATTAAAAATTTATTTTAATATGTTTTTAGAGTCTTAATTTTTCAAGTTTTCAGTAATTATTACTCCCCTTTCCACTTAAGTTTACAAATCTAGTGCGAATATGTATGACATGAAAGTTATCCTGTGTTAAATAATAATAAAAAAGAACAGTAAAAGTTTTCTTAAATAAAACTATATATTTTTTAATACATTTGAATTTAAAATTTAAAAGATTTTATGATTATATTATATAACTTTTTAAATGTCCTTGATCTTTATATAAGAAGCGAAAGAAAGAAAAAAGTCTTTTTGATGTTTATTATCTGTATTTTTGAGCTCGTTATTTATTTTTTACTTTTTAAACAAGCAGCCATACGCTATTATATCTATTAATTATATAATTACATTCAAATAATATATTCTTTTAATTTTTTTTACACATTTTTATTTTAAAAGTACATAAACGTTATGTTTCACTGGTAAAGATTTGAAATTTTGCCAAGAGCAAATTGATTTATTTAAGTATTCTCTGAGGATAACGTCATAGAAAGTTGATAGTGACAAATTGACAAGACTTAGTGGGTCATTTTTTTAGTTATCTTTCTGTGCATTTTTTGTGTTTTATATTTTGTAAATAATATTTATTTTCTAACAAGACCCTAGGGATTTAATGTGCTTTTAGATCCTTTTGACAATAAAAATTTTACAAATTAGAGATATCGTTAGTATATTATTCAATTTTTTTTTATTTCAATTAAATGAAAGTAAATATAATTATTTTATATTGTAATTTAATTTTTTAAGTTATTTTTCCCATTTTGAAATATTTTATTGCACTTGATTTTATTTCTCTATCAATTTGTTTATTTAAAACTTAAACAAAATCGTGAAAAATTGTGAATCATTTTTTAAAGCTATTATGCTAACATGGTAATTGTGGCTATTTATTTTTAATTATGTTTTATTTATATGCAATAATATAAAGATTAAAGACTTGAATACTATTTTAAATTTATTTCTGTTTCATTTTAAAATCAATTGTAATGAAATTAGTCATGATGAGTGTGCCTGGTTTAGCATTTTCTAGAAAATTTACAAACGAACATTTTTACAAATATACAATTCTTTGTGCAAATCAAAAGCATGAATTCCTAAAATAAGGAAACATTATTAGCTTAAGATATAATCTTGATGACATAAGCCAATAATTTAATGTCGATTTGCTTAAAATCTAGACTTAAATTTTAACTAAAATAAGGCAATTTTGTATTAATTCTTTCAATTTTTACATTTAATATTTTTACATTTAATATATTTTGTACGCGGGTTTAAGAATAAGATTGTATATCGGGAATATCATGCTTTGTTCTTCAGTGATTGTGCAGAAATTCAATTCTGAAAGTTAAATTTAAATTAAATAAATATTTTTTCTAGGCCACTTAAAAAATAATAAAATTAAAAAAAATAAACAGCCAAAAAAAAAAAATATATTGGTGGAATAACATGATAAAAACTTGAAATTTAAATTAGATATACAAACTCAATTAAACGTGCGATTTAGTTAAAGAAGCATAAATGACCAATTTCATTTTACGTTGTTGTTATTTTTTTTGCAAATAATTTTAAATTATGTTTTTTATATATTTATAATTATTATTTTTTTTGTATTAAATATAGTTTTTATCTTTTTATTTTAGCTATCGTTTTGCCTTTAATTGCCATAAACATGTCGTCAAGTTTTATTTATTATTATTTTTATATATAATTATTTTAAAATCAAAATTTTATTATTAGATAGATACAAATAAAAAACTGCTAGATATATACAAACCTACAAAAATAATTAAGAACTGCTTGTTTAAAAAATAAAGTATAGATATATTTTTTTTATAAAAATTAAAACAAAAAAGAAATCAACAAATTTTCCTCTCTATCTTTATTATAAATGTGTGTTGTTTAATTTTGTTATTTATTATTATATTTAAATTATACAGTATATTATAATAATTATTAAGGCTAACAAAATAAATTTAATTAATACAAATAAAAATAATAAGAAAATAAATTATATACATGTATATTTATTAAACTATATTTATTATTATGATTATAACAAATAAAATAAAAAAAAATAACTGAAATAAAAACTCTTTTAATGAGTTTTTATTAAAACAAATAATATCCCAAAATACATAACCATAAAATGAAATAAAAAAAAAATAGTTAATAGAAAGGGAATCCTAAAACAAATATGAAAAATAAATAAAAACAATTAAGAAAACATCCATATAATGGTAACAAAAAATGGTATTAACTATTTTTTGAATTAATAACAACAGAAAGCAACAAGGAAATTAAAGTAAATGCTGTCTCATGTTGGAATATTATTAAAAATTATATTATACACCCCTCACTAATTATATATATTATATATACTTACTTACTTACCTACCTATTTAAACAAGTAAAACAAAAACAATAATATTTATAAAATAAAACAAAATAATAATTAACAAGCAAAAAACAAAAGTAAAATAAAATATTTAAACCAAGGAAAGATATTAATTAATCAGAGTTTCGGCAAGGATTATCCTTAACTATTAAGCCTCTATATACATACTCGTATATTATTTAATTACTATTAATTAAAAAAAATTGTCCTTTTATTTTTTGAAATTTAAAAATAAATGAACTCAAAACAATAATAATTGTAATTTGCAAAAATAAATAAATACCAGTTATATTTATTAATAATATAAAACAAAACAATAAATTATATTATAAAAACCAGAACTACATAAAATAAATTTACTTAAAACTTTATTAAACAAAAGAACACTACAAAATTATAATATTTATTACAGCTTCCATACTTGTTTAGAGAAAATTTAAAAATATTCCTTATTTTTTTATTTTTATTATTATTATTATTATTTTTTTTTTTTTCAATTAACTTTAAAAATTATGTGAAATCTATTATAATGGCAATCCTTATTCAATATTTTTATTTATAATTATATATTTATTTGGTATATGAAATATTCTTAAATCAGTACACATCTTTGTAAATATGAAAATATATTGAAATGGACATACTATTTGTTTAGGAAATTTCTTACAACTATAGGAATTTAATACCAATTGAGAAAATATTGAAGAAAATGAACTAAATATATCTTTACATAATCTTTTCAAATCTTTAAAATAAAATCCTAAAAAGCAAAGTAAAATCCAAAATCCAATTTCAATTTCGATATATACATATACAATTATTTTATTTATTGAAATTTAAGCTATGAAAAAATTTTATATATAATTATTCAAATTATCACTTATTTTTAATTGATATGACGATGTTGTTGCTGAGTTGACAGCCCTTGGCCAAAATATTTCGGGCCATTCCGGTGCGTAGAACCGGCTGTTGTGGGAATGAATGAATTGATCATTTTCTTTTGGGCACAAAGAACAAGTTTTAATTTTAAAAATAATTTGATCTAATTTTCGAAAATATTATTATTTATCTCTAATTCTGCAGTATTTTCTTATGATCGGTACACTGCGTTGCCTTGCATATGCAATATTCTCCTTAACAGTGTTTAAATATTCCTTATTAACCTTATTTATGCAATGATTTTAATAAAATATTGTAGAAAAAAATTCAAAAAAAATATCACAATACCAAGTTTTATCGGTTCATAATTAAGCAAAATCTACCAGGAAATTACTCTAACACACATAATAACTACATTAGTTTCAGTTACATAGTTTTTATGCGAACAGCAAAAATTTAAAAGGATTGATAAATAAATTCTGTTAAAAAAATAAAAAAATATATAGAAATATTTCAGAAATTGTTCAATAGTCAAGAAGAATTAAACAAATTGTTTGAATTTTATTTATTATTTTCATTTAGAAAGAAATTTTGAAAATTTTCTTTGGAAAATTTATAGTTCTTAAAAAGTTTCACCTACCTATTGGTACCATTTAACTGAAGAAGCTCTATTTAATAAAATTATGTACATATGAATGTATTGTAGAACGATACCAATTTTTTTCTTTTAAATTTCTAAACATAATTTCCTAACTACTTTTTCTTGGAAAGTAGCCATTTCTAGCTAATCTATTCCATTTTAACTATTTTTATTTAGCAAAAATTTTGCAAAATTCCTAAAATCATAAAAAATTATAAAGAATAATTTAATAATATCTATGAACCAAATTTTATTTTTTATGAAAAAAGTTTGGGAAAAAAATCATGTTCGATTCATAATATTTATGTAGAAAATTTTTAAATATATGTACTTTTATTTTCTGTGTAGTGAAACATTCTGCAATTCAAAAATTTCATAAAAATATTTTTTAAGGAATTTTTCAAATTTTTAAACAAAATAATGTTTAAGAGAATTCATAAATATGGATTTCACAATATTATAATGTTATTTTAAATTTTCATAAAAACTTCCAAAAAATGTGTTGTTTTAAATAAGACATAACACAATAACTCAATATACTTTGAGAATTGGGTAACTATTTTGTAGAAAATTTACAAAATACATTAAAAACCCAAGTTTGACAATTTGATTTCAATTTTAGTAAATAAATTATTACATATTTTGTTATCGAACTTAAAAATTTAATATTTTAGATAGTTGTAGATTTCCTGGAAAACTGCACGGAACAACAAAAAGTCTGTGATTCGGGGTTTCTCAATCAATTTAAATGCACAAATTATTATGCTCGAAGCTTGTAAATTACTGTATTTATTTAACTCTAATTATCGATATAATCCTTCAAATGTTGATGACATTAAAACATAAAAAAGTTTAAATATAAAGTTTTTATAATTTAACATTTAAGGATTATATCGATAATTAGATTGTTTTCAAAAGACTTTAAAAAAATATATATCGAAAATTTTAATATTTAATTTTCAAAGAAATTAGTTATTTAAAAAATTGTTGTTTTCCTTGTATGATTTGTTATTATAAACCATAAAAGTTATTGCTTTTATAAATTAATCTTATTGAATGTTTTTATGTTTACACAAAATTGTTTTTAATTCTGTTATATATTTTAGAAAATATTTCTTAATATCTCTTTGGTATTTATGAAATAAAAAAGTATAGCGAAATAAGATAAAATTTTTCGGGATATATCACAGTATGTGGTGTAACCCCCTTTATTCACATATACATTTTTATCTCGAAAAGTTGTCAATTCAAATAAAAAAAATAGTTCATAAGCTTAAGGCATTAGGATTACGTGTATTTAAATTGGCTGTGAAATCCCAATAAAGAGACATTTTTTGTTTTTTTTTTCGCCCTGTGTTATTTATGTATTAATTGAATTTTATAAATTAAAATAAATTTTAACTAAAAATTAAAACTATTAAATATGTATCTAAATGTTTTAAATTTCCCTAAACAAGTGCTAAACATCTATTAAATTACTTATAAATAAATGTTATATTAATACATATTTATTTACCAAATTAACACCTAACAAATCAACATACCAAACAGTTTATTCAAAAAGCAAATTTAAATTATGATTATTTATTTTAACTCATTTTAACTGTTTATATTATAATTTCCAAACCTATTTCATAATAAATGCTCATTTTTATTTACAATGTTCTTTTATAGTTAAAGTTAAATATTGCGTCAGCATCCTTTTTTTAAATAGTTGGGGGTTATTAAAACTAAAAAAAAAATAAGAAAATATCAGATAAATAGTTGTGACCTCTTTAGCATCCCTTTTACATTTTTTAGTATTCCAATTTTTTTCTCCTCAAATTATTTCCTGTTTTTTTTTTTTCTTTTTCTTTATATTATAAATGTATTTATGGTTCCTTGAGTATTTTATTGTATTTCCTTTGCACTCTCTTTTCTTGTACCCTCAACCCTGTATAATATTTTTAAAATCTTTATAAACACCCCTCTCTAAACTAAATTACTAACGATACTATTACGCGTAGTAGTATAAAACAAAAACAATGAAAACATGCTGTTATTGTGGGCGTAGATACTTTTTCATTCATGGTTACACTTGGTTTATTTTACTATGCTGTATTTTCCTTCAGTAGTCCATCTATATATTTTTATTGTTTTGGTAGAAAATTGTTGTAATTTTTCTTACTTATTTGACATTGACACTGGATAAAAATGGTTACATACATACATATGTATAATACTATTAGACTATGATGTACATACATAAGGATAATTCAATATATTATAGATTTTTTTTCTTCATATACATATTATGTACGACTGATTGACATTTAATAAACTATAGATACATATATAGTATGTATGTATGTACGTAGGACACTTTTGTATATCTGTTATTATTATTCGTATTCAGAACATAACTATTTATATTATGCTTAATCATGAATAATCATTTTGCCGTTATTGGAAAAAGGATTACAAAACAAATATTGTTAAGATTGTTAGAGTGTATAGTTTTATAAAAAGCCAAATTTTGTTATTTTCTTAAATGTCGTTTACACTATACCCAATAAACCAAACGATATCGAAACGACATTATCTAGGTGATAAAAATTATCACTAGTGATAATCGTTTTCGAATCTAAAAAGATAGATTTTACGGACTAAAGTGTACCTTTCCTTATAATATCGTTTTTCCACAAAATTATGATATCGTTTTCGATATCGTAATTTCCAAAAATAACGATATTACTATCGTATGTATCAAATTATATGATATTTTAATCGGCACGTAAGATAACATCGTTTTCGCTATCATATCGTTCTATGGTTTATTGGGTTTACCCATTTTTAGGCTAATAATTTTTACTATACATAAAAACAAACTAAGAAGTGCGTTAAAAATGTCTACATACATATATAAAACTGAATAATTTCGAAACTGTTGACCAAAAGCCACACCATTCAAATATGTTAATTAATCGTCTATCTATCTTCATTTTGTTTATGTAGTTGACATTTTTTAATTTTAATATTTTTATTTTTAAGTTTTTCCAAATGTTTATGTTTTTTACTTTATTAGAAGCAAAATTTTATAAAATTTAGATATCACAATAATATCGTTTTCGGCAATACTATATGATATTATAATCGGCACGTAAGATAATATCGTTTTCGCTATCATATCGTTCTATGGTTTACAATGTTAACGAAGT
The DNA here is from genome assembly GCA_001735545.1 of Phormia regina. NCBI lineage: Eukaryota > Metazoa > Arthropoda > Insecta > Diptera > Calliphoridae > Phormia > Phormia regina. Next base: position 4,270 of record MINK01190968.1, on the reverse strand, counting down.
AAGTTTGTTTATTAGACCAGTCCTTTAAATAACTCGAGACTAAAGCATTGTAGATATATAATCTTGAAAGTAAATGCTAAAGAACACAATTAGATCTATTCAGGTTAAAAAATGTCCCATATCGTCATATAATACATTTAAGAAAAATTATGATGAAGGTTTGCTTCAGTGAATATTATAACAGGTATGAAGTTATTTCAAATCGTAAAACGGATTACGTTAAAGAATGGAGTTTTACATTTAACTCAGTTTCAAGGAAAGTGTTCGAAGCGGCATATGTATGTATATGTAAGTAATCATATGATAACGAAGGGCAGGTTAAATATGGATTTAGATTTCCAATTAAAAACATATAGTAGTCAAAAGTAAAAAATCTAGTCAGATTTATCATATATTAGCAACTTTTTGTGTTGTTAAAATCCCCTTTAAAATGTGCATCTAATACTATAAAATGTAACAATTGTTCTGTTGTAGATCACCTAACTAATTTAAATGCATAAAAAATTTTGATGTAATATTTTTTTAATTATTAATATTATTTTTAATTGAAAATTATTTTATAATTTTAAATAAACATGATTTTTTATTATCAGACAAAGATAAAAACTAAAAGGTTAACATTTAAAAAATCCATTCTAAAATTGCATTTACATTATAAATTCACTTTTTTAATTATTGTGGATATATTAATTTTCTCTATGTAACTGTAATGCTTAAAAATCCGTTTTTCTAAAAATATTTTTTTTAATTTTTTAAAATTTCAAAAAATGAAATTCGCTAGTATTTTGAAGAAACTTTATTATAAGGAACTTCAAAAAAGCTCAAGATACGCATTTCATTCCACTTTTGAAGTGGTGACATTTTTTAAAATGTCGTTCATAGTTTTTTTTTTTTTAATTTAATTATTTAAAACTTTCTAAAAAGCTCAAAATATTGTCTTAAGGTATTGTCACATTAGGGAATGTGATCAAAAATATTTTTCTGTGGCAAACAACAAATCAGCTGGATTTAGACAAACAAAATTATATGAAAACAAACAAAAATGTTCCTAATGTGAACACAGTGTAACCACAGAATGGAAAATATTTTCCCATTTTTTTGGTCTTGTAATTATTTGATCTTACAAAATTTTTGTAAGAGAAAACACTAATTGTATTGAGTCATATTGTTTACAATAAGTGTGGAATTGTCAGCAATAAATTCGTACATATTCTATATATGATGCAATAGCATCAAAACACGAATGATGTACAATGAGTAACTTTTAGTAGTATGTAGTAAAATGTATTTGAGCAAGCGGGATCCACTAAATCGATGATGAGTAATGGTGATGTCACTGCTAACGCTGCTAGTGTTGTAGGTGCGACAAGGCAGGTGTAAGTTTTAAATTCTTGTTGTAATTAAACATCAATATATTTTCATGGAAAACAATTAGAACTCAGTTGTCAAGAAGGAGAATTTTCTACAATTTACTTCTTCTGAGCAAATGAAAAGAGTTGGATTCTAATTGTTTTCCATATTCAATATTTTATTTATAATTGTACATTTAATAAAATATACATTTTTTAAATCATTTAAGAAAAGTTTAAAAATGTCTGCATTTATCATTTCAACATGGATGGGTTACGACTCTCAACAACACAACTGGCTACAATGGATACAACTAACAGCAATGCAAATGCAGCAAAAAATAATACAGTTTGAACTGCTTCAAGGTGAAAGTGTATACCGAATGCAACTAATGAGGAGTGTAAATTCTTTAACTATTTTTTATAAAAAAACAAAAATAATTCTGTTGATTCTTAAGTAGGGTTGTCATTCAACCTATTCGAGGAACATAGTTTTTATTCTTTTCGAGCGAACATTTTTAAAAATTTATTCGATCAATTTTTAACGATTAATCGAACAATTTTTCAAACGAGTTTTTGGTAAATTATTATATCCTACATAAATGCCTTTTAGACATTATAAGTGTAAAAAGTTTCGTGCTGATTGATAATATTGTTAGGATATATCAATTTGCAAACCAAGTGTTAATAAATTTTGAGTTAAAGTCATAGTATTATTAAAAAAAATTGAATTTGTGAAAATTTAATTAATGCCAAACATTTTTTTTAATATTAAAAAAATATGTCACTATTGTATGTTAATTGCTCTTAGCTCTTAATGCTAATCTTACTGTGTTGCCACTATCAGACGTACATATGTAAAGGATTTTTATGAAATATACTTTTATTAAAAAAATAACATAATCGTAAAACGTAATAATAGTCTTCATAAATAATTATTTTAAAAGTAATTAAATATTGTCTCATTTTGGTATATAAGAATAATAATAATAATTTTTAAATTTTGTTGTTTTCAATACATTTGGTTGAACGTAACTTTCGTTCGTATTTAGAGATATATGCAGTTAATCCTAATTTATGTTTATAAAATAATAGTTTTTGAACTTTTCAAACTTGTAACTAATTATATAATTTAAATTTTATTCGATCACAAGTATAATAAAAAAATATAAAATTTTATGCCAACTTCAATGTCGAATAATTGACAAACCTACTCTTAAGTCAAAATAAAACAATTTTTTGATTATTGAATGATAAATTAAATTGAAATTTTCAAACGACTATTAGATTTGAAAAGATATTGGCCATAATATAATAAAACAAGGTAGAATCACTAGGGAGAGTCGTCAAATTTAATTCTTGATAAATCAAAAAACTGAGAAATGAAAAACAATAAATGAAAACCAAAAATGAAAAAAGATTTGTTTCCATTTTCTATTTGAATTGCTTCCTGCAATACAGAGCTCCATTCTGGGAAAGTTGTATGTAACTTTATTATCTTTGTCCACTTCCAAACAATATATTTATGAATATTTGCTTGTTTTTAATGAAAAAAATGTTAAAAAATTTTTAATATAAAATATTTTTTATTTTGTTTTTAAAAATTTGTTTTAATTTTCTCATTTAGTTTTACTTTGTATGTGATTGACTTTTCAGGGTAAGTAAAGTGGAGAATGAACTCTCTGATGATTCTACCTTTAGTAGTTATATCATGGATATTGGCCATAATCGGTCCACTTAATCTACTCACAAATTATTATTTCCACAGAATTATTTTAATTTATTATTATTATTTTTCGTGCATACATACATGTTTGAGACTATTTTTTGAAACAAAATTATGATCTTTTTCCATACTAATATTTATTATTATTTTTTTCTTGATATTTAAATAATAAAAATTCCTTACAAAATTTTTTCAAAAAACTTAATAAATATTTTGAAAATTGAAAAATAAAATTGAAATTGTTGTTAAAGTATCATAAAAGNNTCCACAGAATTATTTTAATTTATTATTATTATTTTTCGTGCATACATACATGTTTGAGACTACAAGGGAAAATTACATAAATAATATAATATTGAAGGATATCTTATACATTTTTTGTATAACAAGGAAAAGTACATATGTACATGATTTAATATAACATTTTAATAGATATTGATATGTATATAAAATAGGAAATCAGATTTTACTACAAAAAAACTTATTTTAATTTCAAGCTGTATGTTAAAAAAAGAAAAAAAAATCCATCTTAATTTTTATTTTTATTAATAATTTCATTTTTTCATTATGATGCAAATAAAAAATTTAAATATAATGTATTTAAAATTCTAAACAACAAACTCATGATACAATAAATGATAAGGTACAATTATTAGAGGGAACGTCCTAAAATTTATTTTCCCTGAAAAGTAAGTCAAAAGAAAATGTGAAAAAATTAAAACTTCAACAAAAAAAGTAATAAATTGAAATTATAAACATTTTAAAAATCATGTAAAATTAATAATTAATTTTTGTTAATAAAATCTAATCTATGTAATAAATTGTGTTGAATTTTGCACAATATAGCTAAAAAGAATTTGCTGATTTTCAAGAAATGTTTATTTTTAATTTGAATTGTAAACAAAATATTTTTATTTTTCTCTGTTTATATTTTTTTTACTTTTCAATGTTCAATTATTTGACTTTACAAGATTTAAAAATGATAACTCTCTCTAATAATCCTATCTTATTTAATATTTTTTGAAACAAAATTATGAGAAAAACAAATCTTTGATCTTTTTCCATACTAATATTTATTATTTTTTTCTTGATATTTAAATAATAAAAATTCCTTACAAAATTTTTTCAAAAAACTGAATAAATATTTTGAAAATTGAAAAATAAAATTGAAATTGTTGTTAAAGTATCATAAAAG
>MINK01190963.1:3872-16647 GCA_001735545.1 Phormia regina | reverse complement strand
CCAATATGTAATATTTTTTTAGACAATTTTAAAGAATTCAATTTATCACCAATTTCGAAATATTTTAATCCAATGTGCAACGTAGAGAAATGGGAAGTAAATTTCATTTATTATTGATTTTATTNNAAAAAAAAAAAAAAAAAAAAAAAAAAAAAAAAAATAATGTTTTTAAAGGATTTACAAAGGACTTTAAGGTGACTAAAAAATATTGAAAATTGGGTTGGGAACATTAGTTAAACTTTTTCTATGATATTAGTACACTATTTTGAATACCCATAGCTTCGCTCCGATTCTAATTCTAAAAATCACTGTTCTCTGCTATGCTTATGTATAATTTCATTTAAATTTAATAAGCCATTTAGAAATTAGTGATTTAATTCGATTCTGCCCCACTGTTTAATATTTGACAAAGCAGAGAAAATGTCTGCCAAAAACAAAAATAATTTCACAAATCGGTCTACATAAACATATGATTTTTTCATAATATTAAAGTGGCCAATATGTAATATTTTTTAGACAATTTTAAAGAATTCAATTTATCACCAATTTCGAAATATTTGAATTCAATGTGCAACGTAGAGAAATGGGAAGTAAATTTCATTTATTATTGATTTTATTAGGAAATCAAAAACTAAAATAGAATTTTTTCCCTAAGAACTAGTCGAATTTATTATAATTAATAATAATAATCATACGCCCAGGTGGGGACCAAATACAAAGTTTTTAGTAATAAATTTTCTATTAAACTACTGTTTAAATCAAATTGAAATATATGGAAAAATTATAGAGCAGGATTTAAGCTTTCATTAAAATTATCTTGTAGTTATCCTGTAATAATAAGAGATAAATTNTAGGCTGTCATNGTTGACNATCTCGTGTATGCAAAACTTCTANNAATCAAATTCAAATTGCAATTTTCATATTCCTGTAAAAAAGTTTGGTATGATAAACAACATGGTNCGGAAAAACTTCCAATGGTCAAGACTTGTACTGAATTTTATTAAAATCGGAGATGTCAAATCCGATTGCTGTTCGTTTTAACATGGAATCACTGATTAGATTCTTAGCATTTATTACTATCGTATACCCCAATTGAAGAAAGAAAACTGCCTTCTCAGATTCTTTACTTTTCATTTTGTTAGTCTGTCTTATTAAGCAAAACTTTGCGTTGGATTTACATATATTTTTTAAAATCATTATAAATGATTTGTGTACATACAATATTCTCATAAATCTTATATTATTTTTAAGATAACAACTGTTTTACGAATTGTTGTTCACTCAGTCATTTATTACTGCAGGAAATAAATGGTCATAAATAATGTTTACATTCAAATACAACAATAATAATTATTATTAATATTATAAATACTAACAAATATTAATAAACAAAATTTAATAAAATATTCAAATAACTAAAAAAAATTAAACTCACAAAACGAAATGAAACAATTATTTTGTTTTAAATATTGACATTTTGTTAAAAAAGTAGAAATAAATAAAAACTTATTTGTTACAGCAACAAACGTAACTAATGAGTTTCCCTTCCTTTCTTTTTTCTTCTTGTTTTTCTTAATTTTTTTCTTTCAACCAAGTGTTAAACATAAGTACATAGTTGTTGTAATTGTTGCAAAATACTCTGAAAAAAATAATTTCTTCACTCAACTAAATTGAACTCAACTGTGTGAAAAATTAACATTTTTCTCCGTTTAGAGATGTGAAATGTAATAAAATAAAACAGAATAAAATAAAATTAACTACAAAACAAAACTGTCAATTAATATGCTTATGGCGTGTATATTTAAATGTTTTCTTTACCTACTTTAGACTGCGCTCTCTCCCCTTCTTAATAGTTCTTTTGCTTCTCTTTACTCACACTCCTACACAATTTGTAATTTAAAGTCAAGTCTAAAATAACAATTTTAGTAACAACTACCAAAAGGATTGTATAAGTAAAAAGTTAATGTTTGTATATGTTGGTGTTTTCACTACGTAGAGTACGTGTGAATTTATTTATGTATGTATGTATGTATGTAGTATATGAGGAAATGTAGGGAAAAAACTCATTTTAGTTTTATGTGCTAGTATAGTATGTGTGTGTTTGTATTTTGTGTAAAATAATAATCATTTAAATATTTACGCAGTTATTGCGTGCATTTTAAACAGTATAATGAACATTTGTTTATTTCAACGTCAACGTTTTTTTCTTCTTCTTTTTTTTTTTACTTAAAAGAGTTATTAAAATATTTTTGTTAAACGAGTATCGTGTATTTGTAGTTGTTTATATTTATTTGTTTGTATAGGTGTATGAGAGTGTGTTTACAGTAGGGAAATTTCAATAGTGGTAAAGTGAATATTTTGTTTTTAATGATTTATTGTTAAAAATATAATTGTACGTAAGTACAACAAATAAGATAATTAATAATATTCTGTTGTAATATGTCATTATTTCAATTATAATATTTTACTGATATTTTAAAAAAGAAGTAAAATGATAGAGACTTTAGTTTTAATTTATAATTATTGTATATTTCTTTGCTATTAACAATAGAAGAAAAATATTTTTATGACCACCATGTATAAAATGGGGTCAGGGTAATAGGATGGGCATTCGACACATTCATTTTTGCCAATTATCTTGAAAACAAAATAAAATTTTTGCTTTTAATAATTAATTTTTTTTTTCGATCACAGATCTTTCATCTATCAAATTTTAAAATTTTCAATATATATTTTATCAGAGGTAATCTACCTTTGTTTTTTCAACATTTTTCTAAATATTTAACGGTGGGTATTTTCTGTGATAAAAATTATCACTTGTGTACAATACTGGGGTACATGGTTCGCTTCTGAATCGATCTAGCCCGTCCTTCCGTCTGTCTGTCGTAGGGAGACGAAATTTGGTTTAAATATCTGTTTTATATAAGATTTGTTTGTGATGGAAAATGGGCGAAATGAGCAAAAGAAGATGTGGGCAAAATACTACAGATACAGTGTCCCTTGTACTTTTATGCTGATATCTTTCAAACATAAGCATGTTATATATAGATTTGAATATAACATTTGTGCAGTTTTTTTTTTGTTTTAATTTTAATTAAAATAAATTTTTTAATTTTGATTTTATTTTATTGGAGTTGAGAAAAAATAAAGAATTTAACTTTTACTTGTTAATTTTCGAAAATATTTTTAAATTTTCTTTATTAATTAATGCTTAATAAACAAGAATTACAATTTGCAAAGTTGTTTGTATAAATAATTAATGTTTAATGTTTTAATAAGTTTTATAAATAATGTAACTTTTACAAATAGTATTTTCCTTAAGAAACTCAGAAGATAGAGTTTTTTTATTTTCAAGTTTAACTTATTCTATTGATTCTATTAATTAATAATCTCAAGAAAAATCCAATAAGAATTTTGTAAAAATGTCTGCATATTTTTTTTATACCCTACACCACCAAAGGTGGTTGGGGTATTATGTGTTTGTGCAATGTTTTTTACTTAGCATAGAGAATTTTTTTATAATTTAAAATTTTCTCTTCACAGGAAAAAAAGTTTGTACATAAATATACAGAATTTAGTTTCATTATTTTGTCGTAATATTTAGAACCAATTTTTTTATAATATAAAAACTTTTTCTTATGAATCCGCTCAAGAGACTTTAAAACAAATTGTTAAACTTCTAATTTTAGTAAAGAAATTTTAAAATTTTCTTTGAAAAATTTTTAGTTCTTAGCTAAATATTGGTACATTTAACGAAGAAGCTTCTATGTAATAAAAATTTGTACCATTTTATGTATTGTAGGTAGAATCGGTACCAACCCTTTTTTTCAAATTTCTAAACATAAATTTCCTAACTTACTTTTTCTTAGAAAATAGCCATTTCCATGTTTAACTATTTTTTATTTATGCTTTGGCATAGAATTTTTTAATTTGATAATCAAAAATGTATGCAAAAATTTTGCAAAATGCCTAAATTTTCATAAAGGAACAATATAATAATAAAATGAATAATAATAATATTTCCTATAAACAATTACTGCTCCTTCTAATATTTTAAGTTTCCCCCGCAATTCCCGGGAAAAAAAATTTTTTTCATTCCCGTTTCCTGGGAAACCAAATATCACGGGAAAATTCCCAAACTCTACTTCTCACATTATTTTTTTGCCAATTGTCTTTGAACCACCAAAGTAATTTTTTTGTTTTACATTAATTTACTTTCTTTTTTTTCAATCACAGATCTTTCACTCTATCAGAAAATTTTAAAAATTGTCAACATATATATTTTCTCAAAGGTAATCTACCTTGTTTTTTCAACACTTTTCCTCTATAATATTTTTTCATGTGTATTTTCACGTGTGATTACTTAACGATTGCATCGATTTTAAACCGATTTTTTACTGATGTTCATATTCATGATAGTATAGTACAGAATTTGTAAAAAAAAAAATTAATAAATTTCTTTAAATAATTGATAAAAATTATCACTTGCTGTATAATACTGAACTTCTGTGGTACATGGTTCCTCTCTGAGTCGATCTAGCCCGTCCTTCGTCTGGTTTTGTCTTAGGGGGACGCATTTGCTCTCAAATATCTGTTTATATAAGATTCTGTTTGGTTGATGTGAAAATGGCGTATGAACGAAACAGAAGATGTGGACAAAATACTACAGACACTAGTGTCATTCTGTAGCTTCATCTTTCAAACATAAGCATGTACAATAACGAAATCGTACAGATTAATTCGAAGATGTTAGTAAACTATTGAAATTCATATTTACTGCTCCACTACGTATAATTGTAAATTTGAAAGACTTTAGTGGTTGGTTATATATAGATGTTGAATATAACATTTTTTATTTTTAATATTAACAATAAATTTTTTAATTTTTGGTTTATTTTATTGGAGTTGAGAAGAAACTAATTTCGAAAATATTTTTTAAATTTTCTTTATTAATGATGCTTAATAAACCAGAATTACAATTTTGAAAAGTTGTTTGTAATAAGTTTTATAAAATAATTAAGTTATGTTTTAAAAGTTTTATTTAAATAGATTGTAAACTTTTTACAAATAGTATTTCTTCCTTAAGAACTCAGAGATAGAGTTTTTTTATTCTTCAAGTTTAACTTTATTCTATTGATTCTATTATGATAATAATCTCAAGAAAAATCCAATAGATTTTGTAAAAATGTCTGCATATTTTTTTTATAATTATTAGTCCATGATAGCGTATGGAGAAATTATAGTAGTACACAGAAATATAGCGTATGAGTAATATAATTAGTAGTACGACAAGAATACAATATTTCAAAATTATTTTGTTATTTATAAAATTATTAATTTAACTCCTGTATTTGAAATCTTACATTATATTATTTATTAATATAATTAACTTTTTATTATTTTGAATAAATTAAATATACAAAACAAAAATAAAGGTTAAATAGAAATTTTGTCTATAACATAAGGAAATAAAATAAATTAAATTCAGATTTTCAATAAATTTTCAGCTCATTATAGCTATTTATGCAAAATCAAGTCACAAATCATTACTATAATTATTAATATAATCATTTTGATAATTGGCGTCTCACGTAAATCAATAAACATAATTAATTAATATTATCATTTCGGAATTGAAAGCGATTTTTACTTTTTCTGAGTCACTCCGTAAATCACAGAGAAAAACTAATCCTGCGGCATGCTTACTCAGTATAATAGTAGCCAACGCCTCTACCCATCTACCCTTTTTAAAAAAATTAACGTTGTTTATTACGATAAAACGAGATTTGTAAAAATTAAGTCAGGGTTATGGATATTTCATATTTATTAAAAAATATCAGAAAAATCCTAATTAAAATTATCTTTAGCATTTCTTACATTTATTTCACGCAGAAAAAAGAAATATGTTCTGGTGACCATAAACTAGAGCAAAATACTATGATTCCGTATGATGATAGGATTACAGGCTTTATCATAAGTCAATTCTGATACCGTTATTATGAGTTATGGTTCATTTTATCATTAATTAGTAAAGTTTATAACCTTGCTAATAACTTTTATAAATTTCAGCATGTTTTCATTCTTTAATATCTCAACTTTATTAATTAGTATTGTTCATAACTCGAACTAAAATGAGGAATAAATAAAACTAACAAACTACTGGCACTACATTATTGGGTTTTAGAAATTTAATCGTTTTAATGTAGAAATAACAAATGTCCTTGGATTTCATATAATATTTCATACAAAAATGTTTAAATATTTATATATGATTTTAGTTGATACCATATTAATAATTGATCAAATGTGTCTGTAATCATTGAAATGATTAAAACGGAAATCATAATGCGTTGATTCATAACATGGTATTCATTCAAATCATAAGAGGAAACGGGACTGTACAAATGCATGAATTAGTTGTGGTGATCAAGTGGGCACTGATGACCATGTTTTTTTTCTGCGTATTTAAAACAGGTTTTAGGAGTTTTAAAAACAGGTTTTTAGACGTTTTTTATGAAGAAAAAAAAAAAAAAATTATACAAAAATTGGTGAAAAAATATATATATGATTTTTACATCCATCCGCGCACCTTTCACGCACATCCTCCTTATTCTTCTGTTATAAAAACGCTTTTATTCTCCCAACACATAAACACAACCCCACCGTCATTTAACTTTTAAAATCAAGGGCATAAGTTTGACTTTTTATCACATTTACGTGAAAATACTCATTAATGAATTCACAGTCTTCGTTTTTATTTGAAATTTAGTATAAAACATTATTTCCATAACAGTTGGTCGTCTATGTGAAAACGTAACTGTATGAACGGAGTTGAAGACCAATCTTACTTAATATTCGATTAATCTTTTAATAACCCACCACCGAACAGTCACTTGACCCTATGCCAACTCCTCACTCGTAGCCCCTCGCCAACCTTCTACTCGTCGAACTTTTTCGAAATCGAATTTCTGTTCGCCACAACATTAACTCCTCCTTCCCTCCTAACTATCCCTTCTCCCCTACATCCCTTATCTCACCTGATGCTTTAACAAGCCGTCCTTCATTCTCTCTCTAGATCACTTGTTTCTACACCCCTTAGACAAGATAATTATTAATAATGAACAAGAAAATAGTTCAATACAACACTTAATTACTAATAATTTAATTTACCTTCTAAAAACCACTCAACCAAAATATCTGTCCACTTTCCATTATCAACCACCCATTAATCAATTTCCCCTCTTACCAACTTTCCCAAGACTAAATAAATCCCTCACCTCTGTTACTTCTTATTTGCCAAAACCACAACACACATTTCGTCATAAAAAGCTTCCCCCATTTTAAATAAGTACATCTTTCATTTATTTCATTTCCCTTTAGCCTCTAAAAAAAAAAAAAAAAAAACAAGAAATAAATGTTCACGTGTTCGCATTTAAACTTTATATAAAACGCCTTCGTTTTTCAATGCTTTTACCACCATCATTACTGCCACTTTATATTCCCATTTGCTTCAATGAACTTTTTACACGCTGAGAGTAAAAAAAATAAAAAAAATCTAAAAAAAAAGTTGTTCTACTAAAGCTAATGTTATGCTGCCTTGTAACGCTCTTGCAATTTCTGGTGTTGCTTTTTAAACAGCAACATCGGCAACATGAAAAAGAGTCTGTTTTATATATAAAAAAAAACTCCTTTTAATTTTTGGCAAAGGAATATATAAAATAATAAAGACAAAGTAGCAAAAGCATTTGAAGTTTTGTGTAGTAAAATTGTTTTATTTTTTAGTTTAGTTTATTTCTTCTTGTTTTTTTTTTTTATTTGTAATTTTATTATACCCCATCACTTTCCCTTGTACATTTCCTTTGTTGTTGTTGGTGTTATCGTTACTTCCGCTGTTGCGCTAATAACTCAATGCCGGAAAAAGTTACAGCCAGTTAAAGCTAAAAAAAAAAAAAACAAAATAACAAGAGTTCAACTATTCGTTGCAGATAACTTTTCGAAGCCGCACTAAACAGTTGTTGTAGTTTAATATGGTTGATTGTTAGTTGCTTGTGTGCATATTTTGTTTTGTTGTTGCTTTTATGGCCTCCCTGTTAATGTAAATTATCAAAAGAGAGTTTATTACTCTTGGTATTATTAAATGGTTTTAACTTTTGTTAATTTTTAATTTAATTGAATTTTCTTTAATCAACATTTTTAGAGGTTTAAAGGAAAATGTATTTTGCTTTAAGGCTTTAGGAATTGTATTCTTAAACTTGTTACGATATTTTGTCTTAATATAGGTCAATAGATTTTGTGTTGTTACTTACGATAAAATAAAATCAATTTAAAGTTGTTTAGGCAAAGTAAAGAAACATGAATTAAATAAGTTTATCCTTTTTGTATATTATTATGAAATTAGTTTTATTAACTAAAATGTTTTAGAAATTTTAGGTTAAAGATATAAATAAATAATACCCCAACCACCTTTGGTGGTGTAGGGTATAAATATAACATAACTATTTTTAAATAGAAATTGTACGGAAAATGTTTGACGCGTAGCATATCATAAGCCTAAAATACCACGGTTTCGAAAAATAAGGTGAACTCAAAAGCAAAAAAAGGATTATATTCGTAAGTATTCATTAATATATAAAATAGTTTCACTTAATTCTTTAAAAAATGGTCTTACAGACGGATCAAGATTTAGAAGCTACAACTGATGATTGTCATAATGTTCTATTGCTATATTTATGTCATCTATATTAAAAATATAATCCCCCTTATTTCCTAAATCCTGCAAAAATTTCCATACAAATTTTTAAAAAACAAAAACAATTTACATGAAAAAAATGTTTAAAGTGAGGGTAAGTATTTTACAAAATAAGGCCCAATATTTAATTTTTGCTTATATTGAGTACAATTAAATCATTTAATTTAAAATAAAAATCAAAATAAAAGAACAATTAATTATTTCAATGTACGGTTTCATTGGGTCAAAATTTAAATTCATTGAAATCAATGTACTGTTCATTGGAATTATTTATTTTATTAAATGAACGTGTTCATTAATTTCAAATTTTATAAATGAACTTTTACATTGAATTTTATTAATGTATGTCAATACATTGTTTTAATGAACCTATACATAGGGTCTAAATTAGTGCACAAAATCATTGAAGCAATTAACTTTTTCATTGTGTTTACGCACCTTTTTGGTTCAATGTAAGTGATTCCTAATTAAATGGAATACATATTTGATACATATAATATATTTGAGTATTATAAATATCAGCTTATAGGTATGTATTATCCTTTACAGCTATGGTAATGAACAATGTACAGTGGGACAAAATCGATATTTTTTGGAATTAAATCTGTAACTTCTGATCGGTTGATTAGCAGAGAAGTGTAAAATGTTAAATTTGAAAGGGGACTGAACAGACTTCTCAGAGGCGGAGCAAAAGGTGCTTAAAGTTGGGTACCTCTGACATAAAATTGTTTTTATCGCTTGACAAATTTTTGTGCAATACACAGGGAAACAAAACTCAAAGTTTTTGGCAATAAATCTGTATCTGCTAAAATACTGGTCTAATTGAATTGAAATGTACAAGAGATTTGTAGAGGAGGACTTAACATTTCAAATAAATTATCTTGTAGTCACTCTGTGTTAGCAAGAGATAAACTACAGAGCGTCAAAGTTGACTATAGCGACAACGAAAAAGTTTTAAAAACTCTTAACTTCTACAAATCAAGTTCGATTTCGGAGGTTTTTTTTATTTCCGTAAAGTGCTTTGCAAGATAAAGATTTTTTTCTTATATTGTTAAGCTTTTATTATTAGGTTATCTCTTACAAGCAAAAAAATTAAAAAAAAAATACACTTGAGTTTTAAAGTTTTGAAATTTTATCTCGACTTTATTTAGTTTTTATGAATAACTCGTGAAATATATAAAAAAAATCTCTTAAAAAAATATTTTCTAAATTACAATATATTCTAAAATAATAATCTAAAATTTTTTTTGCCTAGACATGTAAAATATTCATATTCAGTACTCTGAAATTAGTATAAAAAATGACAATTATTTTTTAAAATATGGTACTTTTCTTTTATATTTTTCTGAAAGTTTTTTCTAATAAGTTTTTTTTAATATTCAAAAAGCAAAACTTCATAAATGTCTAATAAAGAAATTTTGAATTAATTTACTTTGACGCCCTAATTTTTGTATGAAAAAATTCCTTAATTTGGCTAGAAGAGGCCAAGTTTCTATTAATTTGTAAGCAAAAATATAAACTTTTTATTTAAGTATTTGGTATCTGAGAAAACGCTACATAATGAGGACTCATCATTATAAAAAAAGTTAAAGAAATATAATTTGTTCACAAAATTTCTCGAAGACCTCGAAAAAAATATTACATTTTTGCGATTTTTATATAAAAAAGTTCATATTTAAACTTTAATCAAATTTAAACGAATAGACATATTTTATTGAATTTTCAGTATTAAAAAAACTCCCACTTTCCTATACGAAAATATCCAAAATCTCAATTCGTTTTAAGAGCAATAAAAAAATTTACTTTTTTCATTTAAATGGTCACCCTGTCGTTATAAGAGGTGTCCATTAGAAAATACTTTTTGGGTGTCTACCTTAGCTGTGAAGATATATAATTAAAATAATTTTAATTTGATTCCAGCTCTGCAATTAGAGAACTAAACAAAAAGTATTAAAAAAAAAAATTAATCAAAATTGACAAAATTTGGATAGGGCTTGTGGGTAGACCTTGGCCCCATAATCATTCGAATTTATGTTGTAACATTTAACATTAAAATTTCTTTTAAAAAAATTTAATAATTATTAAATTGAGAACAAAAAGCTAATTTTTTCGGTGAATAAATATTGGGAACATTTTGAAAAAAAAAATTAGAAAATTCTGATTTTTATTTTAAAGTTTCAAGTTTAGATCAAAATAACTTTTTTTTGGATTCATATATGTTTTAATGAATTTGCAGCAATATTATTTAGAATTATGTTAGGAATTTGGCGAATATTTTTAAAAATTTTAGGGGCAATATTAAGGTCCCCTAGTTAGGCTCTATTCTGCTTTCAATAGACAGACAAACGGACGGACATAGCTAGATCGACTCAGAATCTAATCAAGATCCAGAAAATATAAAATTTATTTAAATAAAATTTAGTTTTTAATGATTTTTCCGACATGTTACATACGGACTAACAAAATCAAAATGCCCCCCATCCTTTTAATGGTGGGTATAAAAGCAACGCTATAAATATGGTAAACATTTATTACGACCTGAATATCTTTTAAACTAAAACACATAAACTAAAGATGTACATGCAGTTTTTGTAGAAATTTATAAGGGCTTTCTATATATGAAATTTCTTTTCTGTTATATAATTTTTGGTGATTTTTCAAAGAAAGCAAAAGAGAAAAAAAATCTCAAAGGCTACCTTTGGTGGGCTGCCTACTACCCCCCTGACCCACTAGAAATCTGAACTCTTGCAAATCAACTCAAACATAACACTGCTCAAATCATATTAAATTTTATTGCGATATCTATAACGATTAACAAGTTACAGAATTAGTTCCAAAAAGAGCGTTTTGAAACCTATACACTGATTTCAAAACGAGATTTATTTAAGGGTACCACCTTTAAATATTGTTCCTAAACAAGGCCATATTTATTAATAACACAAATATTTAAAATTTTAAACATATCTTTATTATGGAAATTGTTGGCAAAAAATCATTAAATTTTCCTTTAACCAACAGGTTGAATGAACTTCTTAAAAAACTAACATCCTTAACTTTTTTTTTTGTTCTAACAATAATGTATTCATACATTCATAATAAGTAAATGTAATGACAATAAGTTTCAAAACATGTCTTTTTCATAAAATTCTACTCATTGTCATTATTGCCTCCGCTCTATACACACTATGCTGCTTCTCTGCCAAAACTTTTTTCCATGAACAAAATTAAACCAGGAAAAAAATATGCATTAAAAAAAACTTTTTAGCTTTTGTATGTATTTAAATTAATTTGCATTTTGTGTGCGGAATGAATAAAAAAAAAATATTTTTTAATTAACTATTATACATTTAATGAGTGTCATGCATTATGAATTCATAAAAACTATGTATTTTCTTTTTTTTTTTGTCGTTTTGGATTATTTTTTCAAAAGTGAAATAATGTTGACATAAAAGTTGACAATATAAAGACGACATAATAAAATTGTTACACATATAAGACTTTCGAAAATTTTTCTCCAACAATTTTATTATTATTTTTTTTTTCAAAATGAATTTAAATAGTTTAAATTTTTAATATTTAATTTTTATTTTTCTGTAAAATAATTAAATATTTAGTTTGTAATATGAATTGATAAATGTTGTATAAGTAAATGTGTATGTGTATGTTATTAATTTGGAGAATATTTTCCAAAAATTAAATTAAATGAGATTTTTTTTGTGTTAAATTTTAATTGAATGTTAAGCTTAATTTAGCTAAATATACGCAAAGAAAAAATATGGTGAATACAACCATATATTTATTTTTTTGCGAAACACGAATAGATAAGACATTACGAATGCTCATGAAATGTGTAGTGACGCAGAAAATACGTATTCCATTCTGCTGGTATCTAATGTAGTCCACAAGCTTTGCTTCGGTACCGCCAACAGGCCTTTTTAAATGCCTCTGAACAAATTTTAAACACATTCCTTTGTGCCTTCTGTAAAAATTCCTTAAAGAATGCCTCGACTTCCTGTAAAAAAAAAA